>PVIY010010446.1:0-68626 GCA_004026745.1 Myrmecophaga tridactyla
AAAATGAATGCTGTTTGGGTATTAGGAATCACTAGATTACAATAATTAGGGAGGGAGCAAAGCATGATTTTGTTTTTGAATATGTGGATTATAAAATGTCTTTGAGGTATTCATTTGTAGATTTTGGGAAGTCAGCAGCCAAATAAATCTGTATTTCCAAAGAGTTGACTAACTTATATGCTAAAATGTAGCTTAAAAGATGTTAACTGAGAGCATACTTGTGGATAAGGTCATGTGGAAAAACAGAGTGCAAGGAGACAAGAGGACCTGAGGCTGAAAGTTAAGTAACAGGAAAAGAACTAGCTAGATCCAGAAAACTGATAAGAGGTTATTGACTCAAAGCAAGAGAAGAGTCCTTAAAGGAATAAATGTTCCTAATTGTCTAAAGTTATTGAAATAGGAAATACCATAAGAACCAAAAATCCATAGTACTTGGCCACCTAAGAGTTATTGAGGGTTGAGGCAGGGTTTCAGTGGAGTGGTGATCGAGGAATGAATTTGAAATAAGCTGCACATGAACAAATGGTAGGAAATGGAGACATCAAATAAAGAAATGGCTCATTCAAGAAGTGGCCAAAGTGGAGGAGAGGAGAGAGATAGAACAGTATCTAGAAAAGAGAATGTACCATACTATCTATTGCCTGTGTGTCAAGCCATCTAACAATATTTAGGGACTTAAAAACAATAAGAATCATTTTTATTATCTCTCATTGTTTTGAAGGTTCACTGGGTAGTTCTTGCTTGGCGTCTCATATGTATTTACATTTGGACAACGTTAGGTTCAGGCTTGAAGTCAAGAATCTTCTTACCAAAATCAGGTCTAGGTATAGACAAGACTCTTTGGATTTTGTTCCTGAGAAAAAGCTTCTCAAAAACTGTTCATTTCAGTCTGAGACCTATAAAAAATGATCTGTCTCCTACAGAACAAATATATTGGTCAGATGGACATAGACGCATGACAGTAGGACCTCATGATCAAAGAGAGAAAAGCCATAGCATACAACAATCACTGGTCCATAACACTTATGAAATGTACTGAGTCCCTAATTTCCAGTTTCTTTTGTTTTGTTTTTTAAAACTTTATTAAGACATGATTTTTGTACAATAAACTACATTCATTAAAGTGTACAATTCAGTTAATTTTGATATATACAGCTATTAGTCATCACAACAATTAATATGCATAATATTACCTTCACTCCCAAAAGATTCTTTGTGCTTTCCTTTGCTTATCCCATCCATTCTTCCACTCTTCTCTCTGGGGCAAACAATGATCTATCATTTTCATTATGGATTATTTTGTATGTTCTATAATTTATATAACTGAAATAATACATTCTATATTGTTTTAGTTATGAATATTTTCTATTGACTTGATTTGTTTTAGGTTTACCCATCTTATTGCATGTATGAGCAGTTTGTTTCATTCTTATTTCTGAGTATTTCTTCATTGTATGAAGATACCACATTTTGTTCATCCACCAATAAACCATTGAGAATTTGGGCTATTCCAAATGTCTCACTATTGAATAAAACTCTTCTGGGAATATGAATACAGGTTTTTTACTTTCTCTTAAGAAAATAATCTGCTACCTGAATAACCAGGTACTAAAGAAATTAAGTCTTTGACTTTTTAAGAAATCACCAGTTTTTGCATTCACCAAAAATGTACAAGTGGACTACATTTTTACCACCACTTAGTATTGTTAGTATATTTAATTAAGCTATTGCAGTGCATGTAGTGGTATAACAATGTGGTTTTAATTAACGTCTTCCTGTTGACTGATTATGTTGAGCATCTTTTTATGTACTTATTAGTTATTCATGTGTCTTATTTGGTGACGTGTTCATTTAAAATGCTGCCCATTTTTCCTTAGGTTGTTTGTCTTTTATTATTTAAAGACAATGTGTCATTTATCTTTTCCTTTCTTTCACGGATCATGTTTTTGTGCCTTATCTAAATCACTTTTTAACCCAATGTCTCAAATATTTCCTCCTTTGGGTCTTTGGATTACTTGTATAAGTTTAGAATATATATTTAAGTCTATGATCTATTTGAGTAAGGAGTGGTGTGAGAGTAAATACTTACTGCTTATACTGATAAAAGTTGCTCTAGAATAATCATTTGAAAAGACATTCCTTCCCCCATTTAAATGCGTTGTTAATTTAAGTGAAAATGAATTGACTACAGGGCAGTGCAGTGGTAGCTTGGTGGCAGAATTCCCGTCTGCCATGCCGAAGACCCAGGTTTGATTCCCGGAGCTCACCCATGCCCAAAAAACACTTAAAAAAAATGAACTGCGTACATATGTACAGGTCCATTGCTTGGCTCTTTATTTCACATTTTTGATCTATATGTGTACCCTTTCAGCACACCATCATAATTACTGTAGTTTTATTATTAGAATTGAAACCATGTAGCACAAATTCTTTAAATTTTTTCCTCTTTTTAAATATTTTATTTGTGATTATGGGTCCTTCAAATTTCCATATACATTCCTCAATTTGTGCAAAAAACTTCATGCAATTTTTGATTGTTCTAAATCTCAACATGAACTTGGAGAGAACTGATATCTTAAAATGTAGCATCTTTTAATTTATGAACATGTATTTTTCCGTAAACTTAGGTCTTGTTTTGTTTTTTCCAAAAAGGTTTTGTAGCTGCTAACATATAGGTCCTATGCAAACTTGTTATTTTTTTTCATGTTTGGGGATAGTACTATAAATGGAATTGCGTTTCTAATTTCATTTACCAATGTTTCATCATTGGTACATAAAAATATATTTAATTTTGTATGTAGAATGCACAACTTGAGATCTACTTATATGTATGTATACATATATACTGTCAGTTCTGTTTTTCTGAAGAATCACAGCAATATAGACTTTGGTATTAGGAGTGATTCTTGATAGATAGAATATTAAGGATGAGATTCCTGAGTTGCTCTGGGGTTTCTGGCATTGGTTCTGTAACCTGATTATATAAAAAGTTAGTGATGATACTATTTCCAATAATCAAATTGGCACTAATAGACCATGGCATGAGTTGGAAATAGAGACATGCAAAATATCAATATTGCATACTGCTACTCAAATGCTTACAAGAGGCAGGGCTCAAAGGAACAGAATTTTGTGGGATTAAAAAGTTTACTTATGTTTGCTCATTGTTCCTAAATCCACTGGATACAGTTGCTAAAGAAAGAAATGTATGCATGGCTTCAAATTCGCAGTTCAAGTAATACATTCAACATATGAACTTTTCTCTGTACTCCCTGAAAGAAATGTGCCTTTTAGCTTCAGACTTGATATTTGAAAACTAAACCCAGAGTCTCATGGTGCTAGTGGCTGAATTACAATGTGAGTTGAATTCTCAGTCTTGTAGGGTGTCTACTGTTGAAATGAAGACATTGACTGGGAAAGAATGGGATCCTGAAAATGGAAATGGTGGCATATGGCTGGTAATGACAGTGGGGACATTGAAAACCTATATACAGCTGAGTATTCTTTTCCAGATAAATGTGTAATTGTCTGCCCTGAGGAATTACCCACTGACCCCCCCCTCCCAGGAGGTTAACCCTGCTGTTCCCCGTAAACCTATAACTGCCTTCCCTAAGGAAGCAACCCTTATACCTCTGTCTGAAGAGAATAATCCTGTTTCACCAGGTGAAACTGCAAGGGAATGCCCTGAGGTAGTTGGCTTACAGGACACTGCTAATTCTTCTCTTGAATGACTTCACTCCCCACCTTATTTCCAGACCTATAACTAAATTGACGTCATAACAGTCCCCAAAAGGTGAGATACAAAGTGTAATCCATGAGGAAGTGTGCAACACTCCAAAATAACCGCAGTTTTTCTAACTTAGATAGACAGAAATCAGGAGCAAAGGTATAAGAATGAGTATCAAGGCTGTGGAATAATGGTTGAAGGAATATAAAGTTGGATCAGGCTGAATTTATTCACATGGACCCACTAAACAGAGATTTGGAGTATGATGCTCTATCTTGAGAATAACAAATTGTCCTAACAGTTTGGCTGAAGCATGGACCATAGGGTGGCCTACATTATCTGATGTCAAAATGCCTGAACTGCTTGGTGTAATGTACATGAGGACATCCAAAGGCTTAGAGAACTAGCAATGTGAGTGAATTTATAGTGTAAGACATTCTCACCAGAGGACATACCTTTTGTCAGGACTGTGTGGAATAAATTTCTAAGAGCACCTCCATCATCCCTGAAGAGCTCTGTGGTTGGTCTTCCCTGTAGGTCAGATATTACTATGGGATCTTCCAGCATTGAACTTGGATCCTTAAACCCAATGGAGATCATCAGATCTCTTAATCACTGAAGAAAAGCTGGGTGTGGTTATCCTAATGGACAGCAGAGTAAAAGCAGCCATCAGAACAATCTGACTCACAGAGACCTGGGGCACTTAATTTATCATGTGGTACTTAAAAATGAAATGCAATGGCAGTCTATCAAATTGTTCTTCGATCAGTAAAAGCAGAAATGTTCTAGGTCAAGCCTAACTTGAAACACAAAAACAGAGTCATGGCCCATCAATCAGTTCCCAGATTGAGACAGTTTACAAAATACAGAATCCAGGTCCCTTTGGGGAAGGACCCTATTACACTGCCCAAAACATATTCTGTTAATCTTCCTGGAAGTCTCCTCAAAGGGGACTATGGAATTTTACCAGTGTTACTGTGTACTGGAGAAAAGGAAATGTCCATATTTCAAGATTTTTAGGTACCGGCTAGGAACTGCCATTAATTCCAGGACACTCAAAACTTCACTGTGGTCCAGAGTCAGAGTAGGGGCTTATGGAGGTCAGGTAATTAATGAAGTTTGAACTCAAGACTATCTCACAGTGGGTTCAGTGTGTCCTCAGGTCCACTCTGATGTTATTTTCCAAGTTCTGGAAGGTAAAATGGGAATAGGCAAACTCAGCCACTGGCAGAATCCCCACATTAGTTTCCTTACTTGTGGAATAAGGATTATTATGCGAGGAAAGGCCAGGTGGAAGCCACTAGAACTGTTTCTACCAAGAAAATAGCAAAGCAAAACAACATTACATTCTTGGATGTATTGCAGAGATCAGTGCCACCATGACAGATTTGAAGGATGCAGGGGTGGGGGGCAGTTGATTCCCACCACATTACCATTGAACTGTCCTTTTGGCCTGTACAGAAAGATGGATCTCGGAGGATGACAGAGAATTGTCATACTTTTAACCAGGTGGTGACTCCAATTGCAGTTGCTGCTCCAGGTGTGGTGTCATTGCTTAAGAAAATTACATCCCCTGGGAGCTGGTATAGAGTTATTGAACCTGCAAATGGTTTGTATTGATATTTATCAGTAGACCACCAGAAACCATGTGATTTCAGATGGTAAGGCCAGCAATACGTCTTCACTACCAACCTAAGGAATATATCAACTCTCCAGCCCTATGTCATAATCTAGTGTGCAAGGATCTTGATCCCTTCTCACTTCCATAAGACATCACACTGGTTTATTATAATGATGGCATCAAGTTGATTGGACCTAGTGAGCAAGAAGTAACAACTACTCTGTGCTTGTTGGTAAGGCATTTGTATGTCAGAGAGTGGGAGATAAATCCAACTAAAATTCAGGGGCCTTAACCCTTACTGAATTTCTAGTTGTATGCTAGTTTAAGGCATGTTGAGATATCTTTTCTAAGGTGAAGGACAAACTGTTGCATCTGGCACCTCCTACAACAAAAAACATGACCTCTTTGAATTTTGGAGGCAATATATTTCTCAGTTGAGTGTGTTACTTGGTCCACTAACTGAGTGTCCCAAAAAGTTGCTAGTTTTGAATAGGTTAAGGCTACCATGCAGGCTCCTCTTCCCCCTGGGCCATATGGTCCAGTAGATCCAATGGTACTGAAAGTGTCAGTGACAAACAGAGATGCTGTCTGGAGTTCTGATGAGCCCCTATGAGAGAATTACACTGAAGACCCTTAAGATTTTGGATCAAAGCCTTGCCATTCTCAGCAGTTAACTACTCTCCTTTTGAGAAACAGCTTTTGGCCTGCTATGGGCCTTAGTAGAAGTCAAGGAAAATGTTTAACCCTGGACCACCAAGTTACCAAGAGGCCTGAGTTGCCCATTGTGAACTCGGTATTGTCTGATACACCAAGCCATAAAAGTAGGTGTGCCCAGCAGCACTCCATCATAAAATGGAAATGGTACATATGAAATAGAGCTCAAGTGGGTCTGTAGGCACAAGTAAGTTACACATGGAAGTATCCTAAATGCCCATGGCCCACTTTCTGCCATATTACGTTCTCTTTCTCAGCCCCCAGACATGACTTCTTTGGGAATTCCCTACGAGCAACTGACTGAGGATTGGAAAGCTGGGGCTTTATTTATAGATGGTTCTGCATGATATACAGGTACTATTCAAGAAAGGATAGATTCAGCACTACCACACGTTTCTGAGGCATCCCTCCAGAACAGTGATGGAGAAAAATCCCCCTAGTGGTCACAGCTTCAAGAGTGAACCTGTTTGTTCTTTTTATTGGAAGGAGAAATAGTTTGATGTGCATCAGTATGCTGATTCATGGGTATGGCCAGTGGTTTGTCTACACGGTCAGGGACTTGGAAGGAACATGACTGGAAAATTGGTGACAAAGATATCTAGGGGATAGTTATGGGCATATACTTATTAATGTATGCTAACATAAAGATATTTGTGTCTCAGGTGAATGTTCAACAGACAACAACTTCAGCAGAGGAGGATTTTAATAATTAAAAGATAATTTGACCCATTCTGTGGATACCAGTTGGCCTATTTTTCCAGTCACTCCTGGTAATCTCCAATGGGATCATAAACAATGTGATCATTCATGGTAGTAGCAATGGAGTTTATTCATGGGCTCAGAAAAATGGTCTCTAACTCACCAAGGCTGACCTGCCTACAGCCACTTCTCATTCTTTAGCCTCATTCTATATCCTGGTAACCCATATTCTATATTTCAATTCTTCCGTGTATATCCTGAGTAGCAGAATGGTTTAGTCATAAGGCTATTTTATACTTAACTTCCTGAGGAACTGCTAAACCATTCATATTAGAGACTATACCATTTTTTGTTCCCACCAGCAATAAATAAGTGTTCCAATTTTGCCGCATCCTCTCCAAAACTTGTAGTTTCCTACTTGTTTAATAGTGACCATTCTATAGGTTTGAGATGTTATCTCATGGTGGTTGTTCTAGTTTACTAGCTGCCGGAATGCAATATACCAGAAATGGAATGGGTTTTAAAAGGGGAATTTAATAGTTTACAGTTCTAAGGCCGAAAAAATGTCCCAATTAAGACAAGTCTATAGAAATGTCCAATTTAAGGCATCCGGGGAAAGATACCTTGGTTCAAGAAGGCCGACAACGTTCAACGTTTCTCTCTCAGCTGGAAGGGCACATGGCAAACATGACAGCGTCTGTTGGCTTTCTCGTGGCTCTACCAAAAAGGGACTCTTTCCAAAATGTTTCCTCTTTTAAAGGATTCCAGTAAGCAACTCCACCTTCAGTGGGTGGAGACACACCTCCATGGAAATCGTCTAATTAAAAGTTACTACCCACAATTGGGTGGGTCACATCTTCATGGAAACAATCAAAATGCTCCCACCCAGCAATACTGAATGAGGATCAAAGGGCATGGCTTTTCTGGGGTCCACCACAGATTCAGATCAGCACAGTGGTTTTTATCTGCATTTCCCTAATACTAGTGAAGCTGAGCATATTTTCAGATAATTTTTAGCCATCTGTATTTCATATTTGGAAAAATGTCTATCCATGTCTTTTGCCCATGTTTTAATTGGATTGTTGCTCTTTTAATTGTTGAGTTGTAGGGTTTCTTTTTATGTTCTTGATATCAAACCCTTACCAGATATGCAGTTTCAAAATATTTTGTTCCGTTGAGACAACTGCCTTTTCACCATTGTGAGAAAATCCTTAGAAGCATTGAAGTATTCAATTTTGAGGGGTTCCTATTTATGTATTTTTCTTTCATTGTTTGTGCTTTGGGTATAAAGGTTAAGAAACTACCACCTATCACTAAATCTTGAAGATATTTCCCTACATATTCTTCTAGGAATTTTAAGATGCTGGTACTTACATTTCATTGCTTTATCAATTTTGAGTTAAATTTTTATAGTGTTAAATAGGGGCCCTCATTCATTCTTTTGCTTATGGATAAACAGCTTTCCTAATGCCAATTATTGAAGAGACTGTTCTGTCCCAGTTGAGTGTATGTGGGAGACATTAAAAATCAGTTGAGGACTCCAGGGAAAATGGAATAGGATAGGGTGAGTTTGACCCCACTCCAAGGAACAGCTAGCTAGAGAAGTGACAGAAGAAAAACCAGAACAGGAGTTCAGAGTGTAAGTAGCCTGAAAGCATCTTCTACAATACATGGGAAGATCTTGGATGAAAAAGCTGAGAAATTGAGATGCAGAGAATTGGTGAGTGGTCATCATCAGGACTCTAATGGGGATAAGAGGCCATGCCCAGAAGACTGCCTGCAACCACAGCTAGTTTGGAATATCAGCCCACTCAGCTATGCAGCATGGCACTCCCTTGAGAAACCCAGAAGTCAGTGAACTAGCTTTCCCTGCTTATAGAGACCATTCAACTAGTGCAACAAGCCTACTGTGTCCCTTTCCAAACAGAGGTAGTCACAAGTAAGCAAGCCCCTCCACATTCTGTGTACACCCCATGCAGGTGTGCCCATGTGTGTTGCCCCATGCTTCTCTGCACACCACAACCCTGCACCCCTGCATTTATACCCCATCCCCCAACCCCATGAACCCATGCACCTGTGCCCCACCCAAACCCCACCTCCCCACACCCTACCCACGTGCACGCCTCTGAACCCACACTGTTCCAGCAACCTGCTTCCCACTGCAGCCTGCATCTGCATCCCTTACACTGTTCTCTGCTCCCATGCATGTGCCCTGCCCATGCTGCACCCTGCCTCCACACCCCACGCTGCTCCCTATGACTGTATGATCTATACCCCATGTCCCCAGGCACCTATGCAGTGACCCACCCTGTACCTATCTTGGCACCATGCCCCACCACTGTACCTCTGCACCTTACCCTATGCCCTACCTTGTGCCCACCCTGTGGCCCAACTCCTGCCTGGTTCACACCCCGCCCCATACCCTGTACCATGCACCTACACCCTGGGACACATTCTGCACCCATTATATGCCCATGCTCACCCCATGCCCCTGCTCCCAACATCCTCTGCCTCTGCAACCTCACTTACCATGCCAGGCATAGCCAGCAGACATTTTCAGGTTTGTTGTGGACAGGGGCAGTTAAAATTCCCAGTCCCACAACCTAAGGTCATTCCAAGTGGGAGCCTGGGGGACACCAGCTCTGTAAGGCCACTAAGCAGAATTTCTACTGAGGTATACATTGCCCATCCCTCAGCCCAGGGGTTTGTGGTTTTTAGCGTGCACTAGGACCAGGGGAACTGGCTGGAATTACACTGGGTCTCCATCCAGCTCATCCAGCTGCCATAGTTGGGGAGAAGCAGGCATGAGATGAAGAGGGGTTCCATGAAGGGAAGAGGAGGCCCAAGAGCCCCATCTGCTGGGAAGAAACAGAAAGTGCAGTATGGCAAACAGTATCGCATCAGACACATCCTCAAATAAAGTTGCAAGGCCCTGGCCTTTGCATGAGGCCTATGGGGAATTACTAATGAACCAAGTGCAAAAGGAGAACTTCAACACAAATCTAAGCAAGTACAAAACCTTAGAGGACTGAGGGAAATCAACTTCCAAAATAACACCATCAAGATAATTAAATGCCTCAGAGCCAACAGAAAATGACAAACTATATGAAGATGTAGGCAGATACAGCCTAGCCAAATGACCAAATTGAAACACTGGAGGAGACATGGACTTTGGAACAAGTAATGAAAGATATTCATACAATTCTCCTAGATAAAGTCAATGGGTTGGCTAATGACATAAGGATATCAAGAAGCCACTGGAAGAGCATAAAGAAGAATG
Organism: Myrmecophaga tridactyla; assembly: GCA_004026745.1. Taxonomy (NCBI): domain Eukaryota; kingdom Metazoa; phylum Chordata; class Mammalia; order Pilosa; family Myrmecophagidae; genus Myrmecophaga; species Myrmecophaga tridactyla. The sequence goes on from PVIY010010446.1 coordinate 10,042, forward strand.
TGAAAGATTAAGTAGAAAAATAGCAGATATCACAGGAATTAAATATATTGTAGACCAAATCAAAAATATACTTGAGATACACAGCAGCAGATTTGAAGAGAACAGAAGAAAGAATAAGTGAACAAGAGGACATGACAATTGAATTTGAACACAAAATTATAAATGGCAAAAAGAGAGAAAAAATTGCATTGACTATCAGGAAATGATTGGCAACACAAAGCACAGAAATATCAGAATCATCTGTGTCTCAGAAGGAAAAGAGAAGAGTAAGAATAATGCCAGGAAGATTAGTTGAAGAAATGATAGGGGAAAACTTCCCAATCCTTATAAAAGACATGTAAATCAAGGAATCCAATGAACCCCAAACAGAATAAATCCAAATAGGCCTATTCCAAGACACATACTTGGAATGTTGAAGAGAAGCAGAAAATCTTGACAGTGGCAAGAGAAAAGTGACTCACAAACTACAAGGGAAACCACAAAAGACTGAGTTCAGACTATTCAAAAGGCAACATGGAGACAAGAAGGCTATGGTTTGTATATTTAATATCCTGAATGAGACAGACTTCCCACCAAGAATTCTGTATGCAACCAAATTGTTCTTCAAAAGTGAGGAAGAGATGAAAATTTTCACAAACTAGGGAAAGACTGAGAGAATTTGTCAAAAAATAGTCCAGTCCCACATGAAATACTTAAAAGAGTTCTGTCGGCTGAAAAAGAAAATGACAGGAGAGGGAGGTCTGGAGGAGGGCACAGAATTGAAGAGTTTCAGTAGAGGTAACTTAAAGGATAAGAAAAGAAAGAGGAAAAAGAATATATATATATATATATATTTGACAAATAAAAAAATCAAAGGATAAGATGGTAGATTCAAGAAATGCCTGTACAGTAATAATGTTTTGAATGTTAACAGACTAAATTCACCAATTAAAAGACAGAGATTGGTAGAACGGGTTAAGAAATATGATCCAGCTATATGCTGCTTATAAAAGAGTCACCTTAGATCCAAGGATACAAACAGATTGAAAGGGAAAGGATGGAAAAAGATGTTCCAAGCCAGCTGCAAAAAAAGAGCAAGAGTAGCTATACTAATGTTCGACAAAATAGACTTTAAGTGTAAAGACATTATAAGAGATAAAGAAAGACACTACATATTAATAAATGGGGCCTTTTACCAAGAAAAAATAACAATCATAAATATTTGTGCATCTAATGAAGGAGCTCCAAAGTACATGAGGCAAACAATGGCAAAAATGAAAAGAACAATAGACATTTCAACAATAATAGTTGTATACTTCAATTCACCACTGTTCCTTCTATATAAAAACAACCAGACCAAGGATAAACAGGAAATTGAGAACTTAACTTGAAAAATTAATTAGACTAAATGAAGACATGTAGGGCATAACACCCCAAAACACTAGGATATGCATTCTTCTCCCAAGCTAATGGAATGTTCTCCAGGATAGATCATATGATGGGGTAAAAAACAGATCTTCATCAATTTTATAAAATTGAAATTGTTCAAAGCACTTTCTCTGACCACAATGGAATAAAGCTGGAAATAAATAGCCAACCAAAGGATGAGAACTTTCACAAATATATGGAAATTAAATAGCAAACCCATAAACAATCAGCGGGTTAAAGAAGAAATTGGCAAATATCTAGAGATGAAGGAAAAAGAGAGCACAAAACATTGGAACTTATATAATATGGCAAAAGCAGGACTGAGAAGGAACTTTATTGACCTATATGCTTATATTAAAACAAGAAGGAACAGCAAAAATCATGGACTTAATTCTCACCTGGAGGAACTAAAGAAAGAACAGGAAACCAACCCCAAAGCAAATAGAATAAGAGAAATATTAAAGATTAGAGCAAAATTAAATAAATTGGAGAACAAAAGGACAATAGAAAGAATCAGTAAAACCAAAAGTTTGAGAAAATCAATAAAAGCAATGGACCCCTAGTTAGGTGACAAATAAAAAAGAGAGAAAGGATGAAAAGAAACAAAATCAGTAATGAGAGGGTAGTCATTAACATGGATCCTATACAAATAAAGAAATCTTAAGAGGATACAATGACCAACTATATGCCAAAAAACTAGACAACTTAGACAAAATTGACAAACTTCTAGAAATGTATGAGCATGCTATGCAGACTCAAGAAGAGATAGAAGATCTCAACAAACCAATCACAAGTAAGGAAATTCAATCAGTCATCAAAAGTCTTCCTACAAAGGAAACCCAGGGCCAGATGGTTTCACAAGGATATTTTATCAAACATTCCAAAAAGAACTATCACCAATCCTGCTCAAACTCTTCCAAAAATAAGGAAGAAAGGAACATGATAACTCATTTCGTGAAGCTAAAATCACTCTAATACTAAAAGCAGGTAAAGATGCTATAAGAAAGGAAAACTACAGGCCAATCACTCTAATGAACTGAGATACAAAATTTCTCAACAAAATACCAGCAAGTCAAATCCAAAAAACACATTAAAAGAATTGTACACCATGACATAGTGGAATTTATACAGGAATGTAAGGGTGATTGAACAGAAGAAAATAAACCAATGTAATACAACACATCAACAAATAGAAAAAGAAAAATCACATGATCATCTCAACTGATGCTGAAAAAGCATGCAACAAAATTCACCATCTTTTCCTGATAAAAACACTTCAAAGGAATCAAAGGAAACTACCTCAATACAGTAAAGGTCATATATGAAAAACCTATAGCCAGCATCACACTCAATGATTAATGACTGAAAGCCTTCCACTTAAGATCAGGAATAAGAAAAGGATGCCCTCTGTCACAACTATTATTCAACATTATATTAGAGATTCTAGCCAGAGCAATCAGGCAGGGAAAACAAATTAAAGGCATCCAGATAAAAAATGAAGAAATAAAACTTTAATTACCTGCAGGTGACATGATACTATACTTGGAAAACCTGAGAAATCTGACAAAGATTCTCGAACTATAAAGAAATTCAGCAAAGTGGAGGGATACAGGATACATGTGCAAAAATCAATAATATTTCTACAGATAAGTAATGACATATCTGAAGAGAATTAAGGGAAAAATCCATTCAAAATAGCAACTAAAAGAATCAAGTATCTAAAATAAACTTAACCAGGGATGTAACGGACTTGTACACATAAAATTACTTAAAATTGCTAAAAGAAATGAAGATCTAAATAGGTGGAAAGATATTCCTCGTGCTTGGATAGGAAGGTGAAATGTAGTTAAGATGTCAATTCTACCCAAACTGATCTACAGATTCAATATAATACTAATCAAATTTCTAATAACCTACTTTGAAGACTTGGAAAAGCTAGTTATCAAATTAAATTTGGAAGGAAAAGAGACTTTGAATAGCTAAAAATATCCTAAAAAAGAAGAACAAAGTGGGAGAACTAACACTTTCTGGTTTTAAGGCTTATCATAAAGTCACAGTAGTCAAAATAGCATGGTACTGGTGCACAAAGAAGTATTGACCAATGGTATTGAATTGGGAGTGTGGAAATAGACGACCAAATCTATGGTCAACTGATCTTCTACAAGATCACCAAATCCACTGAACGGGGAAAGAATAGTATTTTCAAAATGACTATGGGAAGTACTGGATATCAATAGGCAAAAGAACATAAGAGGACACTTAACCTTATACCTTATACAAAAAGTAACTCAAAGTGGATAAAGATCTAAATGGAAGAGCCAGTACCATCAAAATCCTAGAAGAAAATATAGGAAAACATCTTCAAGACATAGGAATAAGAGGCAGCTTCCTAAACTTTACATCCAAGGCAAAAGCAATGAAAGATAAATGGAAACTTCTCAAAATTAAATGTCTCTGTGCCTAAAAAGACTTGGTCAAAATGGTGAAGAGACTACCAATTCAATGAGAGAAAATATTTTGAAATCACTTATCAGATAAGGGTTTGATATCCTATATACAGAAATAAATCGTACAACTCAATAACAAAAGAACAAACAACCTAGTTATTAAATTGACTAAAAGATATGGATAGATATTTTTCCAAAGAGAAAAAATAAATGACTAAAAAGCACATGAAGAGATGCTGAATTTCATTAGGCATAAGAGAAATGCAGATCAAAACTATAATGAGATATCTCCTCACATCTATAAGAATGGTTGCTATTAAACAAACAGTACCATCAAATGTCAGAGAGGATGTGGAGAAATTGGAACACTCATGCACTGTGGGTGGGAATATATGAAGGTACAACCACTATGGAAGACAGTTTAGCAGCTCCTTAGAAAGTTAAATATCAACCTAGCATTACCACTACTTGGTATACTCAGTACACTTGGTACACCCAGAAGAGCTGAAAGCAGTGACACAAGCAAACAGTTGCACACTGATGTTCATAGCAGCGTTATTTGGAATTGCCAAATGATGGAAAGAAAACAAGTGCCCATCAACAGATGAGTGGATAAACAAAATGTGGTATGTACATTCGATGGGATATTATGCAGCACGATGAAATGAGGTCTTGAGCATATGACAAGGTGGATGATCCTGGAGGACATGAATTATGTACATGAATGTGGTTAAAAGGGAGAAGTTTGGGGATCCTGTATGTTACTAGAATGAAAGTTAGAAGATAAAACATGGGACTGCATAGCACAGTGAATCTTGATGTGTATGTTGTACTAGGGTTAATAATACAAGTTTAAAAACGTTCTTTCATGAATTATAACAAATGTCTGACACTAATAAAAGGTGTTAATAATAGACTGGTATTTGTGAAAAAATACACTTAATGTAAACTCTGTGCTATATAGTTAATAGTACTACTTTAATATTCTTTCATCAATTATAACAAAGGTAACGCACTAATGTGAAGTGTCAGCAATAAGGGGATTTATGCCAACATTGCAACATGATTTCTTCTGTAAACCTATAATTTCTCTACCTAAAATAATAATAATAATAATAATAGGACACAAAATGCATTTCAAATATGAACTTCTCCTTCCATTAATTTACATATGTGATTTCTCCAAATAGGTGATAAATAGTACTTCCCAAGCTGTAAAACACATGAATCTTGTTAAAATGGAGATTATAATTATTATATCTGGGTAGGGGTCTGAGATCTTACATTTCTAGCAATCTCTCAAGTGATACCCATATTTTGAGGAGCAAGCAAGTTGTTAGAGCTCTCTGAAGCCCATGCTTCAAATCTTTCTTTACCCTGTGCCTATAACCATACCACATAGATAGTCGCTTATAATACCTACAATTTCTTGAAGAAAAAAATGTAGTTCAAATAGTTGTATTCGTAAAACTCCAAAGTCTAAATAAAACAATAGTAACCTACTTTCTCTTCTAAACTAATTTTAACTTGTGAAAGGATTATTAGAGTTTCTTATATCTGAAGATGCTGACGATTTATAAAATGGAAAATAATGTCAGTAATATGGCTTCAACTGCCATCATCAGTGGAACACTATGATTGTTTTCCATAGGTGTTGATAACTAGAGATCCAAATAGAAGACACATTTGTAGAATTAGAAAGAAAAATAGATATAGAAATTATATTTACTTTTTTACTTAACTAGAATATAGTCCTGTAAGCAAAGAATAAGGCTTATATTTAAATTATTTGACACTAAAAGTTAATTAATTTTGTACTGTGCAAAATTATTTCAGCTAGAACAAGAAAAGGAAGATTTTTTAAAAGAAGGAAAAAAATCTAATCTAACCAGAAGAATTTAATGTTGTATATGACTTGATAAAACTAAGAACTTTGTGAGATTTGACCACACTGGTCTGAATTACTGTCTTTTATTTTTATTATATTTACATGACTCAATTCAACCTCTCTCTTCTCTTTTTTTGGTAATTCACTTTATCCTATACCAAATCAATCAATGATTAAGTTCTCTTGTTTTTTTCCTAAAACCTACTTTTGAATATATCATTTGCCCCTAGAGGGGAATAGATGATGGCCTTATATTTTATCCTGTCATGGAATATTTCATTTCAAAGAGTAAATCCTACATTAAATGAAATTTCAAATAAGAAACAGCTAGTAGGCAGTATACTTCAGAGAATTGGGAGCTTCTTGTTTCATTGAACGTCACTGAACAAAATAAATCAGCTCTGCTTTAAAAAAAATCAAAGAAACACCTAATTTTCTATAATTTGGAGCCCTCTTGATGTAATTAATTTTCTTTTTATGCTATCATTTTCAGACTTCTATTTGTGGAAAATAATAGAATATGTTTAATTAGTAAGTCTAGCAAGTTTTCTGTTTGAATAGTTCTATTATATTCACTATAACCTAAACCAATTAAGTATAAAAATAACAATAATAACAAAGCAAACACAATGGTATACAATACAAAGGTAAATAGTGCTAAGAGCAAGCAATGCTGATTAAGTCATTTCCACAGTCTATCGAATTAGTCTGAAGGTGAGGAAACTTGAAAGACCATTTTCTCAAAAGTCATTCTTACTTATTACTGCCTGGAAACCCATCATAGACCAAAATGCAAAACCAAGAACTCTTTATGACCTTGAATTAGGCAGAGATTTCTTAGAAAAGACACTAAATACAACTTATAAAATTAAACAAATGATACTGGACTTCATTGAAGTTAAAAACGTCTGCTTCTTTACAGTTACTGTTAAGAGAATGAAAAGACAGGCCATGCACCAAAAGGAAATATTTGCAATGTTTGTAAGATTAAAGATTTGTATTCTGAACACACACAAACACACACACATACACACAACTCAAAATTCAATAAAAAGAAATCCCATTAAAATTAAGCCAAAGGTTTGAACAACACTACATCAAAAGAGAAATAGAGATATAGCAAATAAACACATCAAACAGTGATCAACATCCTTAACTACTGTGGAAAAGCAAATGAAAACCAAATGGAGAAACCACCAAAAATGTTAACAAAGATAAGGAGGCCTGGAACTGTCATGTACAACTGGTGGATATGTAAATATTATATCTTCTTTGGGAAGAAAAAAAAAATTGGAACTTTCTTTAAACAGTTAAACACACACCATTCATATCATCTAGCCATTCTACTTCTAGATATTTGTCTCAGTTTCCAGGCTGCTAAGACAAATACCAAAGAATGGGATGGCTTAACAACAAGAATTTATTGCTCAAGGTTTCAGAGTTTAAAAGCCATGCTTCCTTCCTGGGTTTGTAATATTCTTGCTGGCTGGAAATTCTTAGCCTCCTTTGCTTTCCTATCACAGAGCAATGTCCTTTCCTTTCTCTTCTGGGTTCCCACTGACATCCTTCTTCTCCCTGTGGCTTCTGTTCTTAACAACCTCTAGTAATAGGATTAAGGGTCAACCTTATTTGGTTGGCTCACTCTTTAACTAAAAATAACATCTCCTAAAGTTCCTTTTCACAATGGGTTCCTGCCCACAGGAGTGGATTTAGATGAGAAATATGTATTCTTTTATGAGGGTACATAATTCAACCTACCACGGTCTCCCCTCTGGACCCCCAAAAGACATTTTCTTCCCATATGTAATTAATTTCTTTCTGTAACAACACCCTAAAAGCCTAAAGTCATTTCATTCACAATGCCAAATTCAAAGTCTTACCAAAATAATTTATAGTTGTGGTTCATCCTGGGGCAAAATTCCTCTGTCCGATGGACCTGGGAAACCTAGTTATCTACTTCCAAAATATAATAGTGGGACAGGCATAAGACAGAAATTCTCACTCCACAAAGGAGAAATTGGAAGGGAAATAGGGCTCACAGGTCCCAAGCATGTCCAAAACCCAGCAGGGCAAATGCTATTATATTTCAAGGTCTGAGAAACATCTGTAGGGTGATACTTTTTCCTCCTAGCAGGCCTGTTGCATTGGCAGGCCCTCCCTCTTTGAAGCCCTGTGTAGCACCCATGGTCTCCTGGAATGCTGGAGTGTAAGCTCCACCCTCTCAGGTTACAGAAATGGTGGGAAAGCCCTCCATAAATGCCAGGACACGGGCCTCATGATCTCCAAGATATGGGGTGGTAACAATCTCCCTGAACATTGGAATGCGTGTCCAGCCTTTCCACACAAATGAATGGACCTACTCTCTTGGCCGAAAGAGATCTCTTTGGTCCAGACCTCAACTTCTGCGGTTCTGTCCTTGAATCATTCTTCCTTCCATTTTCCCCTTCTCCAACCCTTTCAGACCAGGCTGGCAAGGGTTCTGGTTATACAAATTTTGCAATAAACTTATCAACTTTTTGTGCAATTCACTGGGAGTCCAAACCATCCAACAATAAGACTTTGCACAGGTCCTTCCTGGAGAACTGTATTTCCAATCTTGACTTCAACTGAAATAGCTGTCTGGACCCATGATCCTCTTTAGCAGAGTTGTTCAGTTAAACTCTCAGGTGGAATCCTATCTTCTGGGGACTTTCTTTCCAGAAGTCAAGGGAGGGCCCTTATGGAGACATTTCTGACCCTAGTCTCAGAACATGCCATCTGAATAGGCTGAGATGATTTCTGGTTTCTTTGTGCTTAAGAGTTCAGTTCTCAGCTATCCCTTTCCTCTCACATTTTACTATAACCTGCAGGACAAAAAAACAGGCTACACTTTCCACACTTTGTTTGGAAATCTCAGCTAAATATCTACATCCATAGCTTACAAGTTACACTTTCAATTCAACATCAGAACACAATTTCACCAAGTTCTCTGTTACTTTATAACACATATTGCTTTTCCTCCATTTTCTAATAACACATTCATGATTTCCTTTTAATGCCTCATCAGAGGTATGTTTAATATCTATATTTCTACCAATATACTTTCTTCACAGAAATCTAGGCTTTTTCTATCAAGGATCTCAAGATTCTTTAAGCCTCTTCCCATTACCCAACTCCAAAACTATTTCCACATTTTTAGGTATTATTAACAGCAACATTCACTTTCCAGTACCAAAATCTGTTAGGTAGGATGCTTCAGAAAATCAGAACTGACAGGAGCTATCATATATGAAAAGTGTCAGTAGCCACTACATTGCTTATATATATGCAGCTTATTGTGTGCCAATTATTTATCAATAAAGCTCTAAATCAAGTATGATAAAAATTGTAAATGTATTTAATTGAGTTTAAAGATTGTTTCATTATTAATTCGGATTTATTTGGTCATAGGATAGAAATTTTAAGTTTTGTGTTTTTCTATGAATAATGAATTTAAATCATGAGTAAATGGCAACAAAAGCAGCTGTAATTTTACCTATATATAGAAAGTTATTTTTAAATGCAAGATTTGGAGTGTCATTTTTTGCAAAATGTGATTTTGCAAAATTTGGAAATATTGGTGTGACCATTTGCAATAGTTTGATAATGTTGCCAGAAAGCAATACACCAGAAATGGAATGACTTTTAAGAGAAATTTAATGTTACAAGTTTACAGTTCTAGTGCCAAGAAAACATCCAAATTAAGGCACTGACAAGAGGTTACCTTCACTCAAGAAAGCATGAGCCATCTGGAACGCCTCTGCCAGCTGAGAAAGCATGGGGTTGGCATCTGCTAGCCCCTGTTACTGGGCTCCATTCCTTTCAGCCTCTGTTTCCAGTTGTTGTTCTTCACTTGGCTTCATGGGCCTCCACTGAGCTCCTCTGGGACACAATGCTGGGTTCTGACCTGCTTAGCATCACATGGTGTCACATGGTGACATCTCCTGGGCCCTGCATCTCCAAGGTCTGAGTCTCCTGTTGGCTCTGTCAGCTCTGAAGCAACTGTTCTCCAAGTATCTGCATCTGCATTTCCAAACATCTGTGTTGGTGTCTGTTTCTGCATCTGAGCTTCCTCCAAAATGTTTCCCCATTTAAAGGACTTCAGGAAACTAACCAAGACCCACTTTGAATGGGTAGAGTCATATCTCCATCTCATCAAAAGGCAACAACCACAAATGGGTGTGCCATGTCTCCATGGAGGTAGTCTAATCAAAACTCTATGTCCCCCCAAAAATCATAATCATACATTAGCAGTACCCACTACCAGGCACACTTCAACCCCACTCCATCCTCTCCAGCCCTGGATAACCACTAATCTACTTACTGTCTCTATGTATTTACCTATTTTGGACATTTTACAGAAACAGATTGATAAATGTATGTGGCCCTTTGTGACTGGATTCTTTTTTTTTTTAACTTTTTTTAATTGTATAGTATAACATATATACAAAGCAAAGAAATAGAAATGCAATAGTTTTCAAAGCACTCTTCAACAAGTAGTTACAGGACCGATCCCAGAGTTTGTCATGGGCTACCATATGATCCTCTCAAAATTTTCCTTCTAGCTGCTCCAGAATATAGGAGGCTAGAAAGCTTAAATATTTTTTTTATAATCACAATCGGCTTTTTTTCTTTCCTTTTTGTGAAAAATAACCTACATACAAAAAAGCAATAAATTTCAAAGCACTGCGCTACAATTAGTTGTAGAACATATTTCAGAGTTTGACATTCCACAATTTTAGGTTTTTATTTCTAGCTTCTCTAAGATACTGGAGACTATAAGAGATATCAATTTAATGATTTAGCATTCATATTCATTTGTTAATTCCTATCTTCTCTGTATAACTCCACCATCACCTTTAATCTTTACATCCCTGTCTTTAGGAGTGTTTGGGCTATGGCCATTCTAACTTTTTCATGTTGGAAGGGGCTGTCAATAGTATGAGGTAGGGAGATAGAACTGATGTTCTGGAGAGGCTGGGCTAGGTTTCAGGACTTATCTGGACCGGGGAACCATCTGGAGGTTGTAGGTTTCTGGAAAGTTACTCTAGTGCCTGAAACCCTTGTGGCATCTTATATTTTGCCCTAGGTGTTTTTTAGAATTGGCTGGAATGGTCCTGATTGGGGGTTGGCAGGTTATGATAGGTAGCAAAGTCTAACTGAAGCTTGCATAAGAGCAACCTCCAGAGTAGCCTCTCGAGTCTATTTGAACTGTCTTTGACACTGATACTTTATTAGTTGCACTTTTTTTCCCCCTTTTGGTCAGGATGGAATTGTTGATCCCATGGGGACAGGGCTGGATTCATCCCTGGGTGTAACTGGATTCTTTCATTTAGCATAAAGTTTTAAAAAGTTCATCTGTGTTATAGAATATATTCCATTCCTTTTGGGAGCCAAATATTGTTACGTTATATGGATATAACACTGCTTTAGGTTCCTGGACTGTTTAAGTAAATACTATTTAGAGGCTTGGGTTAAACAATAGAAATTTAATGGATCATAGTTTTGAGCCTGGGAAAATGTCCAAAACAAGGCATCATCAAGGCGATGACATCTTACTGAAATTATTTATTCTATTAGTTTCTTTACGTGGATGCTTTAGGATTTGGTATATAAAAGATAATGCCATCTAGTAATATAGATAATTTTATTCTTCCTTTCCCTTCTGGATGCCTTTTATTTCTTTTTATTTGTCTAATTTCCACGAATAGAAACTCTGGTTTTGTGTTGAATAGATGTGGCAAGAGTAGTCAGCCTTGTATTCTTTTTACACATTTTAAGACGGAAGCCATTAATTTTTTTGCTAGTTCTGTTATTTTTTGTTTTCTAGATGTCCTTGATCAAGTAGTGAATGTTTCGTTCCATTCATAACATCTGTCTACATTTATAATAAAAGGGGGTTAGAATGTGTAAGGTGCTTTTTCTGTCATGATAAAGTGGGTTGTTTTGTCATATATTCTTTCATTCTATAAATATAGTAAATTACAGTGATTGATTTTGATATGATAAAACAACTTTTCTTAATTGAGGCAAATTACACTTGGTAATGTTGTATAACCTTTTTAAGATGTTGTTGGATTTGATTTGCCGTCTAAGTCTCTAGACTATTTTGTTTTAAATATCCACAAGGGATATTGATCTGTAGTTTCCATTTTTTGTTATTTTTGTCTTTGGTTTTAGTATAAGGATAATTCAGGCCTCATAGGATAGAAGAATAAAATTAGGTTGGTAGAAATGTCTCTCTTTCGTTATTGTTGTTAGTAGTAGGAGTCATATTTTTTTTTCTTTTTTCTTGATCAATGTACATAAAGATTGTCAATTTTATTGATTTAAGCAATGAATTTTTTTAATTAATTTTTTGTTAATTGATTTCATTTTTAAATTCCTTATATGATATATTCCTGCTCTAATGTAACATTCTACCTTCTACTTGATTTGTGTTTGTTCTACTTTTGCTAGTTTCTAATGGTGGAAGATTATGTATTAATATGGAATCTGTCATATTTAATGTAGACAGTAGCAGCTATACATTTTCCCATAATCACTGCTTTAGGTGTTTTTTGATACACAGTGTTTTCATTTTATCAAAGTATTTTCTAACCCACTGCTTACTGAGCCATATATTCTCACATATCTGGGATTTGTGTAATTTTCCTTTTGTAACTCGATTTTAATTTAATTCCATTGTTGTCAAAGAACATACTTTGTGTGGTTTCAAGTCTTCTAAATAAAGCTTGTTTTTATGTGATTGCAAATAATATGTTTCCTAATTTTAACGGGTAGTACATTTTATAGATATATGTTAGATCTAGCTGAATTATACTGTTGTTCAGCTCTTATATTTCCTCATTAATTTTCTGTCTAGGTATTTGCACATTATTTAAAGTGTAGTTTTGAAGCCTCCAGCTACTATTGTTGAACTTCCATTTCTCCCTTAAATTCTGTCAGATATTGCTTCATGCATTTTAATGTTCTGTGGTTAGATGCATATGTTTATATTTATTGTGCCTTCCTGATGATCTGTTTTATCATTACTAAGTACGCTTTTATCTCTAGTAAAATTATTCATCTTAATATATATATTATCTCATATTAGAACAGCAACTCCAATATTATTGCTGGTGGTGTTCACTATATGATATAACTTTTTCCTTCCTTTTTCTTTCAGAGTATCAGTATTTTTTTAAATTATCATTTTTTTCTTGTAGAAAGCATGCAGTAAAATCATGTTGCTCTTTTGGCTTTTATAGTCTGTTCTGTTAATCTCTGGTCTTTACCTATATGGGCAATGCATTGCAATATGTTTATCTATGTCTTGTAATTTTTTTTCACGAAAACTGAACATTGAATGTGGCCTTCTTCCTTAGGTTTGTTATTTATGCTTGTTCTTTAATGGCTTTCAAAGACTAATTTGTTAAAGTCTGTATTCTTTCATTATGTGCTGCCACTGAAAATCTCTTAGGAGATAACTTAGCTAATGATTGGACAGAGATGTCCTTAAATGCTTTCAATCAACAAGGCTCTCACCCTTTGCCAAGGGGATGAAGCATGACTTCCACCTTCCGGTAATTTACGTCTCTACATTAGCCTTAACTTTCTGCTTAAGTGCCTCAAGTTCACTTATAGGTGACAGATTGGGGCTTACTTGGGTTTTTCTTTGCATGAAATTGGCCTTGCACATATGCATAGTCTTCTAGCTCCCAATTACTGTCTCAGAGGTTTTTGGCACCTCCCAATGGATGCCTCTTTTCCTATCATTCTCTTTTCGTTTTTTTTTTTTTTTTTGGTTTTTTGGCATTGGCAGGCACCGGAAATCAAACCCAGGTCTCCAGCATGACAGGCGACTCATTTCCTACTATTTCTAAAGAAGTTTTGGCCATCCTCTTGTTCTACCCAACTAATGCATTATCTCAGGGACTTGCAAGAGTAAATATCACTGTTTATCATTTTCACAAAACATCTTACAGATAGGACTTTCTCACTGAGATATGTCAGGTGAAATAAAAGCAATCCCTGGGAATAGGGATTATGATAGACAAAAGAGAGGGTATTCTCTGAGTATGCAACTTCTGGGGGCTTCAAACCTTTTCTCCCTATTCCAGTGGCTTCCAGGCTGCCTCTTTTCAAACTACCTCAACAGTTCTGAGGCATCCACTTTTCAAGGCTTCCACAGATCTTAAGAGAGGGGGGTGGGAATAGGGCAAGTTATCTTGTCACAAATATAACCAGTTTTTACCAAGATTCAGCCATTTTCTTGAATATATGCTTCAAAGGTTGTTACAAGTCATCAGTTACAAATCACTGGTTAATTTCTAGAGTTCTGAGAAAGTCTGTTTTGACAATTTGTTCAGTGTTTCCCTTGTTAGGAGGAGGAGCGAATTTTCAGAAGCCCTTATTCCATAATTCTGCAAATTCATCCCCTTAGAGGGTGAATTTCCCTTACCAGTATTGTGGTTCCTTTATTTATGTGCTGATTTTCAGTCACAAAGAGTCCATACAGCCCAAGCATTATTTATAATTTCAAGTTAAGTGAAATGAAACTTCTCTCCATGTAAACAACATTTGCTGCTGGGAATCAATATCACCAATCTGGCAGAATCTAAATTTATAGGATGGGAAACACGAAATTTGATGTTAGGCTGAAAATAAGAGGAACCAATAAAACTTCCATCCTTTGGTTAATGGACACATATATTCTAGCTGTTTGGGAGCATATCATCAGACATCACCTTTTAGCTCCTATACTATATCTGGATGAAATCATTTCAACCTGGTAGGGTGAATAGATTTCCCTGCTTCATGATGTGGAACTAGATTACATGGTTTGGATGGGATAAGGACCAAGGATTGAAATTTACCTGTGTTGTGAAGTTGCCTTTTTATGCTTCTGCTTATCCCATGAGAAGAATATTAGCTAGCTATTATCAACAGTTTAAATGGAATGAGAAATATGAGAAAACTGGTGCCAAACTATATCTTGGATCCTAGTCCAGATTAATACAGCCTAAATTAGCAGACCCCAGCAAACGTGAGAATATACTAGAGAGAATAAATTATAGTTATTGCAAGCCACTGGATTTTTTAATTTGAAATTTTATTGTAGTAACAGACACGCAGAACAAAGTTTCCAATTTTAAACATACTGTAGTGTACAATTCAGGAATGTGGCATTCACAGCAGTATGCTACCATCATAAATATCCATTACCTCAGCATGTTCATCTCCTCAAACAGAAATTCTAAATCCCTAATACAAACCACCTTCTTCCTCATAGACCAAGCACTGGGTAGCTTATAATCTATTATCTGACTTTATTAATATTTTTCTTCATCTATGTATTTCATATAAGTGAGATCATATAGCATTTGTCCTTTTGTGCCTGGTGTATTTCACTCAAAAGGAATACTTAAGATTTACCCATATTTTAGCATGCATCAGAACTTCATTTTTTTGAAAATATTTTTATTGAGAAATCTTCACACACACAGGCATAAATGGTGTACAATCAATGTCTCACAATATCATCACATAGTTATGCATTCATCACCATGATCATTTTTTAGAACATTTGCCTCACGCCAGACAAAAAAATAAAAAGAAAAAAGAAATAAACCCATACATCCCATACCCCTTACCTCTCCCTTTCATTGACCACTAGTATTTCAATCTATCCAATTTTTACCCTTTATCCTCCCCTACTATTATTCATTTTTTATCCATATTTTTTACTCATCTGTCCATACCCTGGATGAAAGGAGCATCAAACACAAGGTTTTCACAATCACATGGTCATATTGTAAAAGCTATATCATTATACAATAGTTTTCAAGAGTCAAAGCTACTGGAACACAGTTCAACAGTTTCAGGTACTTCCTTCCAGCCACTCCAAAGCACCAGAAATTAAGAAGGGATATCTATATGATGCATAAGAATGACCTCCAGGATAAACTCTCAACTTGTTTGAAATCTCTCAGCCACTGAAACTTTATTTTCGGTTTCCTGTTCTTTCTCAAGTTCCTCCAGGTGAGCAGTTAAGTCCTTGATTTATGTTCTTTCTTATTTTTTAATATAGGCATTTAGGACAATACATTTCCTTCTCAGCAATTCCTTTGCCAAATTCCATATCTGATATGTCATATCTTCATTTTCATTCATCTCCAGATAGTTATCAATTTATCTAGCAATTTCTTCTTTGACCTACTGGTTGTTAAAGAGTGTTATTTAACTTCCAAATAGTTGTGAAAGTTCCAATTCTTTGGTGGTTATTGATTTCCAGCTTCATTCCATTGTGATCAGAGGAAGTGCTCTGAATAGTTTCAACTTTTTCAATTTATAAAAACCTGTTTTGTGCCACAGCATATGATCTATTCTGGAGAATGTTCCATAAACACTAGAGAAGAATGTATATCCCGGTATTTCAGGGTATAAAAACCTTAGATATGTCTGTGAGGTCTACTTCATTTATTATAATGTTTAAGTTTGCTATTTCTTTGTTAATTCTCTAACTGGTTATTCGATCTATAGAGGATAATGGTGTATTGAAGCTTCCTGCATCTTTCACTTTTTCATTTTGTCCATCATTTCCCTGCTATTCAATTTTTTTTTCTTTGTCAATGTTTGCCTCATGTACTTTGGAGCTCCTTGATGGGGAGCATAAACATTTATGATTGTTATTTCTTATTGGTGAATTGCTCCTATTAATATATAGTGTCCTTCTTTGTCTCTTATGATGTTCTTTACATTTATAGTTTATTTTGCCTGATATTAGTATAGCTACTCCTGCTTCCAAATATTTTGATTATAGCTTGCATGGAACATCTTTATCATCCTTTCAGTTTCAATCTATTTGTATCCTTGTGTCTAAGATGAATCTCTTGCAAGCAGCATATAGTTGGCTCATATTTCTTAATCTAGTTTGCCAATCTGTACCCTTAAAATCAGTAAGTTTAGTCCATTAATGTTCAATGTCATTACTGTAAAGGCATTTCTTGAACCCTCCATTTTATCCTTTGGATTTTATTTGTCAGATCTGTATATTCTTTTCCCTCTCATCTTTTTATCTTTTAAGTTACCTTACTGGTACTCTTCAATTCTGTGCTCCAGACCTACCTCTCATTTTTTTCAGCCAACAGAACTCCTTTTAGTATTTCTGGTAGGGGCAGTCTCTTTCTGACAAGGTCTTTCACCACTTATTTGTCTGTGAAAATTTTAATCTCACCCTCAGTTTTGAAGGACAATTTGGCTGGGTACAGATTCTTGGCTGGAAGTCATTCTCTTTCAGGATCTCAAATATATCATACCACTGCCTTCTCACTTCCATAGTGCCTGTTGAGTAGTCCGAACTCAGTCTATTGTGGTTTTCCTTGTATGTACTAGATCATTTTTCTCTTGCCATTATCAGGATTTTCTGTGTCTCTTCAACATTTGACAAACTGATTAGTATGTGTCTTGGAGTAGGCCTATTTGGATTTATTCTATTTGGGGTTCATCAGGATTCTTTGATTTGCATATTTATGTCTTTTATAGGGGTTAGGAAGTTTTTCATCATTGTATCTTCTACCAATCTTCTTAGCCCTTTATCGTCCCCTTCTAGGACATTGAAGATTCTCTTATTTGCATGCTTCAATTTTTTTTTACATGCTGTTTGGTGGAGTCACATTTCATTATTTTTCCATCTGAGTAACCTGTTATTGCAGCACCATTTCTTGAATTTTTATATGATTTTTGCTTGCTTGTTTGTTTGTTTTGCTTGTTTGTTTCTTTTGGGGGAAGTGCATGGACTGGGAATCGAACTCATGTTTCCCACATGGCAGGCAAGAATTCTACCACTAAACTACCCTTGCACCCCCTGTATGCTTCATTTTGTCCATCATTTGCCTGATATCCAATGTAAATTTTTCCATTTTTCTTGCAATTTGCTTTTTTTGTGTTCAAAATCAATTGTCCTGTCCTCTAGTTCACTTATTCTTTCATCTGTCTCTTCAAATCTGCTGTTGTGTGCCTCTAGTATATTTTAGATTTAGTCTACAGCATTTTAATTTCTGTGATATCTGCTATTTTTCTATTCATTCTTTCAAATTCTTCTTGATGTTCTTCTAGTGTCTTCTTGATATCCTTTATCCACCATTGATTTTATTTAGTAAGGTTAAATGGACATCTTTGATTAGTTGTTCCAAAGTCTGTGCTGTCACTGGTGTTTCAATTTGACCATTAGGCTGGGCTAGATTTGTCTGCATCTTTATATGCTTTGTGATTTTTTTGTTGCATTCAAAGCATGTAATAATCTTGACAGGGTTACTTTTGAAGTTGATTTCCTTCAGTAGTCTAAAGTTTTTTTGTGTGTTATGGGTGTGGGGTCACACATGGTGCATGGGGTGGGGCACAGTAGTGCAGTGACAGGTTTTGGCACTGAGATAGGCACAGGTGCTATGCTGGTGTCAGAGAGTTTGTGGGCTATGAAGTTTTCAAAGGAGAGGCAGGGACTGTGAGTGCAGGGTGCAGCTTGGGCAGGCATTAAAGTACAGAAACAGGGCACAGCATGGGAGCACAGAGGCAGGGCATGGTGGGAGGCAGATTGGGGGGGTCTGTGCAGATTTGTGGGATTGGTGTGCAGACAGGTTGCAGGTGGGCCCATTGATGCAGGAATCATGGATATCAGGGTGTGGGATTCGGGGTACAGAGGTCAGAGGCACAAGACTAGCAGGATACAGGTCCATGCTTGTGTGGGGAAGGGTGTCCTGGGGAAAAGGGATGCAAATGTGCATGTTTGCAGGGTTGAGACACAGGTTACGAGAATTGCAGAGCACACGTGTGCATGTGTGGGGAGTGGGACCAAGCCAAGGCAGGGGTATGCAATGCGAAGGGTAGGGGCTCTGTGACATGAATGTGCATTTCAGCACCTGCCAGGTGTTGGGGGAGGGTGGTTGTGCTGGGGGCAGAGCAAAAAGTGCTTGTGAATGGGAAATGGTGGCCAGGTTGGGAATGTGTGTGCTGGTTTAAAAGGATATATACCCCCTAGAAAAGCCATGTTTTAATCAAAATCCCATTTCATGAAAGTAGAATAATCCCTGTTCAATACTGTATGTTTGAAACTGTGATTGGATCGTCTCCCTGGATGATGTGATTTACTCAAGAGTGGTTGTTAAACTGGATTAGGTGATGACATGTCTCCACCCATTTGGGTGGGTCTTGATTGGTTTACTGGAGTCCTATAAAAGAGGAAACATTTTGGAGAATGAGAGATTCAGAAAGAGCAGAGAATGCTGCAGCATCACGAAGCAGAGAGTCCACAAGCCAGAGACCTTTGGAGATGAAGAAGGAAAATGCCTCCCGGGGAGCTTCATGAAACCAGAAACCAGGACAGAAAGTTAGCATATGATGCCATGTTCGCCATGTGCCCTTCCAGATGAGAGAGAAGCCCTGACTGTGTTCGCCATGTGCCCTTCCACTTGAGAAAGAAACCCTGAACTTCATTGGACTTCTTGAACCAAGGTATCTTTCCCTGGATGCCTTTAACTGGACATTTCTATAGACTTGTTTTAATTGGACATTTTCTCAGCCTTAGAACTATAAACTAGCAACTTATTAAATTCTTCTTTTAAAAAGCCATTCTGATTCTAGTATATTGCATTCTGGCAGCTAGCAAACTAGAACAATGTGCATTGCACAGGGTGGGGGGAGCAGGGTGCAGGGGTCAAGGGGATGGGGCACAGATGTGTGGATACAGGGCAGGCAGTATATGGGTATGCACGTGCATGTGTCTAGGGGGACGGGAAACTGGTGTGCATCTCAGCAAAGCTGGGGGGTGGGGCAGCAGAGCATATGTGTGTGAGGTGGGGGAGGCAGGGTTCAGGGTTTGACAGGTCAGAGCAGGGATGCATGGGGACCAAGGCAGGCAGGACGTGGGTGTGCACGTGCATGGATCTGGGAGGAGGAACACTGGTGTGTGTGTGTGTGTGTGTGTGTGTGTGTGTGCAGAGGGCTTGGGGTTGTGTGGCTGGGTTGCACAACTGTATGGGCTGGGAGGTATGGCACAGATGCTCCGGTGAGCTCTGCAGGAGACAGGGTGGGAGAAAGTGGGAGGTGAGGGGCTGGGTGCCATTCCATGGGTCATGGGTCGGGGATGAGGTGAGAGTGTGTGCTTACATGGGAAAGGTGGACCAAGCCAGGACAGGCTTGGGCACATGTGTGGGGGTGGATGGGAAGTGATTGAGGGGGATGGGGGTTGGAGAGGCAGAGGTGCTTGGAGTGTCGGGGCAGTGTTTGGGTGCATGAGCATGTTGGGGGGGGCGTGGTTCAGGTGCATTGGGGGTGTGTGTGTTGGGATCGTGGGCGGGGGGCTGCATGCATGGGTAGGTGCATTCAAGGATTGCAGCTTTGCTTAATTCTGAGTCCCAGTCTCCCTGTCTGTGTACTCCTGGGGGCTCCAGGCCTCTGTTTGGAAAAGGATGCATTAGGCTGTTGGCACTAGCTGGACCATCTTCAATTTTCAGCATCTCAATTCCTCAGTTTTTGCCAACAAGCCCTTCCAATATGGTGTAGAAGACTCTAACAGATCACTAACACTCTGGAATCACTGTCTGGGTCATTTTTCTGTCACTTCTCTAGCTGTTCCTTGGAGCAGAGGTGAACTTGACCTATCTTATTCTGCCATATTCCAGGAACTCTTCATTTGCTTTTATATCTAAATACTATTCCTTTGTGCACATGTACCAAATTTTGTTTATACATTCTTCTGAGATGGACACATAGGTGACTTCCATTTATTGGTTATTGTGAATAATGCTGCTATAAACATTGGTATACAAATATTGAGTCCCTGCTTTCATTTCTTGTGGCTAAATATCAAGAAGTGGGGTTGCTTGTTCAAATGGCAATCTTATTTTCAACATTATAAGAACCTACCAAATTAATTTCCACTTTGGCACCACCATTTCGCAATGCCACCAACAATATATATGCACCTCTTTCTCTGCATCCTTGTCAATACATATTTTCTGTTATTTTATATAATGGTATCCTTGGGGGTGGAAGTGGTATCTCATTGTGGTTTTGAGTTGCATTCCCATGATAAGCAATGATGTTGAACATCTTTTCATGTGTTTATTGACCATTTGTATATCTCCTTTGGAGAAATGTCTATTCAAATCCTTTGCCCATATTTTAATTGGGTTATTTATCTTCATATTGTTGAGTTGTAGTGTTTTTTGTTGTTGTCTTTTTTTCACCTAGACAGTCTCTGGGAATCAAACCTGGGTCTCTAGCAGGGCAGGTGAGAATTATGCCACTGAGCCATTGTTGCACCACCCGGTAATGTTTATTTTTGTATTATAGATATTAAACCCTTATCACACAAATGGCTCACAATTATTTTCTCCCATTGTGTAAGTTGTTTTTTCGCTTTCATCATGACTAACAATGTACGACAGGTTTTAATTTTGATGAAGTCTATTTTATCGATTGTTCTCTTTTGGTATCATATCTATAAAGTCACTATCAAGTCAAGTTATGAAGGATCCCTCATCTTTTTTTTTTTATTTCTAGGTGTTTCATAGTTTCAGCTAACCTATACAAGTCCCTAATACATAGAGTTAATTTTTGGATATGGTGCAAAATACAGGTTCAACTTCATTTTTTGTATGTGGTTATCCAGTTTTGCCAGTACCATTTGTTAAAAGACCGTTCTTCCCCCAGTTAAATGCACTTGGCACAGTTGTCAAAAAATCACTTTGCCATAGAAGTGTGAGTTTACTTCTGAACTCTCAATTTTGTTCCATTGCCCTACAAATCTATCTTAATGCCTATACCACAATGTTTTCACTACTGCGACTTAAGAGTAGGTGTTGAGATTGGAAAGTGTGAGTCCTCCAAATTTGTCCTTCCTTGAAATATTGAATTTGGGGCCCATTGTGACATATGGGATTGAGGATTAAATTTTCATTTCTGCAAAGAATGTTCCTTGGATTTTGATGGGTATTGTATTGAATCTGTAGGTCACATTGGCAAGTATCCACATTTTAATAATATTACATCTTCCTATCATAAACATGGAATTTCTTTCAATTTAATTATGTATTCTTTAATTTCTTTAACAGTGTTGTGTAGTTTCTATTACACAAGTCCTCACTTTTTTGGTTAAATTTATTCTTAGATATTTGATTCTATTAGGAACTACTGTGAATTTAAGTTTTTAAAACTATTCCATTTCATAATATTCATTACTAGTTTATAGAAACACTATTTTCACAAATCAATCTTGTACCTTTTCACTTTGCTGAATTCATTTATTACCTCTAATGACTTTTGGGCCAGTTTGGAACTATTTTCTAACCCCAGAGAAGCCATGTTTTAATCCTGATCCAATTTTATGAAGGAAGCCATTTCTTTTAATCCTGATTCAATATTGTAGGGCAGAGACTTTTGACTAGAATATCTCCATGGAGATGCGGCACACTCAATTTTTGGTGGAACCTTCTGATAAATGGAGATGTGACTCCACCCATTCAAGGAGGGTTTGATTAGTTTACCAGAGTCCTTTAAAAGAGGAAACATTTTGGAGAAAATTCAGAACAGATGCAGACATTTGGAGAAGTTGTTTCACAGCTGAAAAAGCCAACATAATACCCAGATATTTGGAGATGCAGTGTCCAGTAGACATCACCCTGTGCCTTCCCAGCTGACTAAGATGCTAAGCAAGTCAGAATTCAGAGTTGTGTTGTGGAGGAGCTATGTGAAGGCCTACAGATGTCAAGTGAGGAATACTCACAGAAAACAGAGGCTGAAAGCAATGGAGCCCAGGAGTAAAGAACCAGTAGATGCCTGCTATGTGCCTTCCCAGCTGGCAGAGGTTCTAGATCGCATCAGCATTTCTTGAGTGAAGGTAACCTCTTATTGGTGCCTTAGTTTGGACATTTTCTTGGCACTAGACCTGTACACTTGTAACTTATTAAATTCCTTTTTTTAATGCCATTCTGTTTATGGTATGTTGCTTTCTGGCAACCATAGCAAACTAATACAGCTTTGATGTATATTTTTCAAATTTTCTTTATACAGGATCATGTCCTATGCAGATAGGGAAAGTTTTACTTCTTTTCCATTTGTGATGCATTTTATTTCTTTTACTTACCTAATGGCTCTGACAAGGTTTTCCAGTATTGACTGATATTTTTATGTTGAGCCAGCCTTGCATTTCTAGGACAAATTCTGCTTGTCATGGTGCATAATTATTTTAATAGTATGTTGGAATCTATTTGCTAGAATTTTGGAGGCATTTTGCATCCAAAATTGGTCTTTAATTTTCTTTTCTTGTGATTTTTTTTATCTGCTTTGGCATTTAGGTAATGTTGTCCTCATATAATGAACAAGGAAGAATTCTGTTTTCTTCATGTTTATGGGGAAACTTGCAGAGTATTTGTATTCATTCTTCTTTGAATGGAATGCTTGGCATGATTCACCAGTGAAGCTATCTGATCATAGGCATTACTTCATTGGGATAATTTTTCTTACTGATCCAAACTTTTTAATTGTCATAAGGCATGTTGAGATATTCTATTTCTATTTTAGTAAGTTTAGGTATGTTTTACATTTCTAGGAATTTTTCCATTTCCTCTAGAATATCTAATTTGTTGTCATACTAGTGTTAATAACATCTTACAATAATTTTAATTTTTGAAAGATCATTGACAATCTTCCCCACTGCATTTTGGATTTCAACCACTTGTGTCATTTGTGCCTTCTCTTTTTTCCTTTGTCAGCCTAGTAATGAAAGTTTTACCAATTTTATCTATTTTTCAAAGAACCATCTTTTATTCCATCAATTCTAATGATTTTTTTTCTAATCTGTATTTCATTTACCTCTCCTCTAATCTTTATTATTTCTTTCCTTCTACTAACTTTATTTTGCTCTTCTTTTTCTAGATCCTCCAAATGTGAAGTTAGGTTATTGATTTGAGCTCTTCTTTTTCAATAAAGGCATTCATAGCTATGAATTTCCTTCTGATTTCTATCTTTCCTGCATGCCAGAAGTTTTGACATGTTGTGTTTTCATTTTCACTTGTCTCAAGATATTTTTAAATTTTTCTTTGGTCTCTTCTTTGTCCCACTGGTTTAAGACTATGTAGTTTAACATGCATATGTTGGTGAATTTTCCAGTTTTGTCAGTTATTGATTTCTAGTTTCTTCCATTTGTCAGAGATGAAGCTTTGAATAATTTCAGTCATTTAAAATGTATCGAGACCTGCTTTTTGAACTAACAGGTAGACTCTCCTGAAGAATGTTCCTTGATACATTGAGAAGAATGTATTTTCTGCTTTATTCAATGGAGTGTTCTATGTTCTGCAAATGTGTCAGTTCCAATTTGTCAAAAGTATTGTTCAAGTTCTCTTTTTCCTTATCAATCTATGTCTAGATGTTCTATTCATTAATGAAGGTGGTATATTGAAGTCTCCAACTATTATTGTGCAACTGTGCATTTTTCCCTTCAGGGTGTCAGTGTTTGCTTCATGCATTTGTGTCTCTGTCTATATTAAATGAATATATATTGCAATTCTTACATATTCTTGGGGGATTGATACTTCTATTAATATAAAATGTTCCACTTGTCTTTTGCAACAGCTTCTGACTTGAAATATGTTTTGTCCAATATTAGTCTAGCTACCCCAGCTGTCTTTTGGTTATTATTTTCATACAATATGTTTTTCCATCCTTTCACTTTCAACATATTTTTGTCTAGCACTAAGGTGAGTCCCTTGTAAACAACATATGGTTTGAAAAATGCTTTTTATTCCCTCTACCAATCTGTGCCATTTGATTGGACAGTTTAATCTATTTACATTCAGAGTAGAAGTAGACTTACCTTCTACTCAGCCAGTTTGTCTTCTGCTTCTTGTACATCTTATACTCTTTCTGTTGCTAATTTCCTCCATTGCTTCCTTTCTGTTGTGTATAGTGACATTTTTTGTAGTGAAACAGATTGAGCCCCTTCTTATTTCCATTTCTGTATATATTTTAAATATTTTGTGACTTCAATGAAGTTTGTATTTCGTGTTCTAAATCTTTAGCAAACAAGTTTAAAATTATATCAACAATGTCAAAAGCATATGCATTCTCTACTCTAAAAACCCCATCCATTACACTTCTTCATGTTGCTTTTGTCACACATTACCTACTTATATTTTGCATAACCATACAATAAAAACATGAGTATTATTCTATTATAGTCTAATATTTGTAAGAAATAAAAAGGAATGTTACATACTTTGATGATTAGGTTCATGTGTCAACTTGGTTTGGTAATGGTGCCCAGCTGTCTGTTCAAGCAAGCACCAGCCTACCTGTTACTGTAAGAATATTTGGGGGACTTAAACCATCAGTGAACTGAATGCATTTTTCAATGATTACATATACAATCAATTGAGGAGAGCATCTTCAGCAATGAAAGCTGTTTTATCCAATCAGTTCAAGGCTTTAAAAAGGTAGTGATGACTTCAGCAGTCAGAATAGGGAATTTTCATCTCTACTTCAGCCAGCTAAGTTTTCCTGAGGAATTTATCAAAGACCTTCAACAGAGTTGCCAGTTTACAGCCTGCCCTATGGGAACTTAGACTAGTGCATCCCCACAAATGTGACACATTTTTATAAAATCTCGTAATACTTACAGATAACTCCTGTTGGTTCTGTTTCCCTAGAGAGCCTTAACTAATACACATACCAAAAATATAACATTTTTTGGCAACTGTATTTACCCTTGTAGTTTACCCAGAAAGCTTTATTTCTTCATACAGCAGCAAGCTATTATCTACTGTTATTTTCTTTCAACCTGAAGAAATCCCTTTAGTATTTCATGTAGGGTTGGTCTTGTGGTAACAAATTCCCTCTGCTTTTATCTAGGAATGTCTTAAACCCTTCCTCATTTTTGAAGGACAGTTTTGCTTGATACAGAATTCTTAGAAGCTGATTGTTCTCTTTCAGTGATTTGAATGCATCTTCTACTGCTACCTCACTTTCATAGTTTCTGATGAACAATTGGCACGTGATCTTATCAAGAATCCCTTGTACATGATGTGGTACTTCTCTCTTGTTGCTTTCAGAATTCTCGCTTTATCTTGGACATTCAGCCTTTGATTTATAATACATCTTTGAGTAGGTCTATTGGGTTCAACCTGTTTGGTGCTCATTGGGTTTCTTGGATATGTATAATCACATCTCTCAATAATTTTAGGGAGTTTTGGCCATTATTCCTTCAAGTGTTTTTCTGGTCCTCTCTTCTTCTCTTCTTCTGCACCTCCCATAATGCATATGTTGGCACGCTTCAACAGCTCCCACAGGTCTATTCATTTCTGCTCACTTTTTTCATTATTTTTCCCATCTGCTTTTCTGCCTGAATGAGTTCATTAATTCTGTCTTCTAATTTGTGTGCTCTTTCTTCTGCTTGTTCAGATCTGCTATTGAATGACTCTAATGTATTGCAAATCTCTGTTTCTGTGTTTTTCATCCCCCAAAGTTCCATGTGGTTCCTTTTAAAAATGCCTAACTGTTCCTTTTGTTCATAAATACTCCTCTTGATTTCTTTAATTATGTGTATGTTTTCCTTTATCTCATTGAACTTATTTAGCAGTTGATTTAATGTCTTTGATTAGTTGTTCTGATGTCTGTGCTTCCTTGTATTTTTTTTTTAATGTTATCTCAATAGCAAGATTTTGGAAGTCCAGAAGCAAAATCTTTGTTCCATTTGGATGAATTTTTGTCCAACTTTGCCATTGTGAATTAATAAAGTAATTAAGCCCCTTAAACAGTTTTTTTTTTATAATTTTAGTGTTTTATTCCTATTTGAAACTTTTATTCTAGTTGACTTGACTTATTCATTTATTATTGTTATTTTTTTTTTACGTGGCCAGCCACCAGAAACTTCAGGCATGGCAGGCGTGAACGCTGCCTGCTGAGCCACCATGGCCTGCCAACTTGACTTAATTTTATGTTAGATTTTAAATATCACCATTCTCTTTAGAAAATTCATGTTTTAATTTTTCATCTAACCCTTTTGCTTTTCAGAATGTGCAATGTGTAGAGAAACTATTTCATTTGTATGCCTTCTGGATGGGTTGAAGAATTGTGTCTTCTATTGTACTTGGAACAGGGCTGCACCCCTATCTGCTTTACCTGGTAAGAATAACTTTTTTTTTCAATTAGCAAAAATTGAAGAGATGCTCTACATTTAAATTGGTGTTTTTATTTTAAAAGTTAAAATTCTAAGATTTGTCTCTAATTACTTTTTATTTTGGAAGCGTTCAAATCCTCAAATCAGTGCTTTAATTTGGAATTTAGACTTCTGTTTTGTTTTTCCTTTTGGATTTAGGATTTTAAAAGGAAAGAAAAAAAAAAAAACTTGGGTAAATAAGGTTCCTTAATGAAATTGCTTCAGCCAGGAAATTTTGTTATTCTTCCAGATCTTGAAAGTATTGGTCTCTTGCTTATACAGTTGTCCTCTTTGGTTTTAATTTGTTTATTTTTATGAGCTATCTTCCTCTTACTTCGTATATCTTCTGATCTTTTTCTTGAGGGCATTTGAGTTTTTTATGCACTAACTCTGAAAGTCAAATCCCCCCTCTTACATAAGGTTCTAGTGTAGATTGGCTCTGTGTTAAGGTTCTTATTTAATACTTAGTCCAGTTTATACTGAACCTATCAAACAGACATGGTTAATAGTTTGGTTCATCTCAAGTTTCTCTCAGCCTTTGATTTGCCCTGTGGGTAACAGTAATCTTCAAAAATTCCCCAGTATATGCAACTGTTTCCCCTCAAAGAAAAGTGTTCCTCTTCTCAGCTTCTTCTCCCTGACCCCTGTGCTGTACTTTTATTTTTATTATTATTATTATTACTAGAGTTTTTCTTCCCTGAGAGATGCGGTCAGCTCAGTTCTACTCCTACAGTTCAGTCTGCCTTTTCACTCTAGCTATCAACACTGTTCTGCTCTGTAGTTCAATGACTCAGCTTTCCATTTATGTCCAGCTTTTATGAACTGGCAACTTCCTATTTAAGAGACCTCAACCATGTTCTGAGCTTGTCTTTCACAGAGACAATTGGCTCGATGTACAAAGATAACCAATATTTTCACTTAAATGTACAAGTTTTTTTACCACATCCATAAATGCATCCACATGCCTTATCCAGACTTCCATATCTCCAATATCTTCATAATGTTTCTTTCATGCACCTGATCAAAGACTTCCCAATTGTCTCTATATCAGTATCTCTTGCAAATTTGCCCCCCAAACAAAGTGAAAAGCTAAATTTATTGCTTTTAGGAAGATATCCCTTCACCACTTTTCTTTACACAGAGTTTTAATATGATACCAGTCTATTCTCTACTTACATCAATATATAATACTTTCTTTAAATAAGGGCAGAGAATTATCACCCACCCATCAGTTGGTCATCATAAAACAATGTGTTCATAGATGTGAGTTGAAGGTACAATGGAGGTAACATACTACTCTGGATTTGATTGTACCTGATTCTAACTATTCCTAGCTCAATATGTAATGGGTTGCTGCTATACTTACTCATCCTTATGTATCTGATAATATCCAATTCCTGATGGCCAGTTCTAACTCCAGAGTCTCTTGGTTTCTTAAGTCATTATTTAGTCTCTACTTGCTCCAGTAGCATCACAACAGCTAATTTTGAAAGAAAAAATTTAAAAAAAGGAACTAGTAATTCAGTGCCACAGAAGCATTAACTTCTCCAGAAATCAATGGTTCTCCTTGGCAATTCTTTTATTTCAGTTGCAAGGGACTCCCTGAACCTTTATTATCCATCTAAGATATACTTCTGGATTTGACTTTGGCTCATCTGCCAAATTTTAAGAAGTGATTAGCAGGAGAGCTTTCATGAAGCCTTGACTTGCTTTATCTGTTGCTTTGAACCTTTCTTAAACTTCAATCCTTCTGTATTACCTGAAAAATGGGCCATATCATTATATGCAGATATGTTTTTTGCTCTCTCTATATTCCAAAGAGGCCCTTTAAATTCTTTGATTCATAGAGGTTGGGGTGCCAGTTACAACTAATTGTCTTTTGTCTTAGAGAAAATTATTTAAAGGGCTACATAATCAAAATTTAGGAAAATCTTCAAAGGATGACAAAATCATTAATTGGTTCTTGTTTTATCTTTACAAAATATTTCTGTATTCTACCTATAACACAGCCTATAATAGAGATATAAGAGAGATTATGACAATAAGAATGACTAACCACAACAGTGGGTTATATCAGATGTAATTCTGTAACCCCAAAATGGTCACCTTGGCTTCTTCTCCATATGTCCACTCTCTAATACAGTCCTTCTCAACATGTACTCTTATATTATACCAAGAGAAGAGTCTTGAGCCTAACACTAGGTCTACTGATCCAAAGTGTCTTGGAGTGGGATCCTGGAATACCCTTTATTAACAAGCAGTCTATGTGACTTTTGTATACTTTAAAGTGCTTCAGCTCTACCCTTTGCATTTGAAGTTGCTAAAAGGTATTGACTCAGGGGCTGAGCTCAAAGTCAAAATTGTACTACAATTTATGAACTTCAAGTTTGCATGCTGGTTCATTCATGCTTTTTAAATTATCATTATTGAATTACTACCTTAGAAACCAATTTGATTTATTGGATTAATTCTCTTTGCATGATTCCATATGTCCATGTCTGGTCAAGGCTTTGTGACCTTATAAAATACCACTATCCTATTGGATCCACAATCCTTCCTCCCTATCGCCTCTCTCATTTCAATTATTTCCATAAACAAGGGCTCTGCCCATGGCCTATTCTCCTATCTGCTGCAGGTTCTACATGTCCTTGGCGTCCTTATTACAGCACTTAACCCATGAGCCACCATATGACCCTAAAGGAAGATAAAGATATAAAGAATACACAGAGTAGAAGGTAAACTTTGCCTTTTACCAAATGGGGGAAAAGAGAGCAAGAAAAGATGATTGGATAGTGCAAGATTATGAAGATTAATAGAACACAACTTTAACCAGTATTGTATGGCCTAATGTGCTCTTAAAAATGACATATCATAGAGTCTTATCCTATGATATTCTCTTAATTATTTGTCCATGATTTTAGCCTTGATCAGGTCTATTGCTACTTGAGAGAATTATGTAACCCTTCAATAGACATGTTCTTAATCTTATTCTGTGTTCCTGAATACAGAACACCCATTGTAAAACGTTATTTTTAGTTAATGTGTGGCTCAACTAAATCAGGGTAGCTCTTAAATCACATTGCTGGAGGTCTTATAAAGAAATACTAGAGAAAGCCACAGATTGAAGCCAGGAACCAGAAGTCAGCTGAAACTAAAAGAGCAGACAAAAAAAGAGAGAGCCTACCATACGACAGGAGACAAAGGGGCAATCCAAGGAAACCCAAGGATTGCAGCAAGCCAGTGCCAGAATGCTACAGGCTTTGGGAAGAAAGCATAGCCTTGATTTTAGAAGCCTAACCTCCAAAACTGTGAAAAACAAAAAAAAGAATGATTGTTTAATCCAACCCATTATGTAGTATTTGTCATAGCATGCAAGAAAACTAAGACACTCCCCAAGCAACATAGTCTTATCTGCGTGTTATTTGGGGTGATATATAAACTCTAGATACAAAAGCAGGTTTTTGTGTTGAGCATAGTCTGTCACTTTGAAGAGTTTAAATACAGCTGAAATCTAGCTGTTTTATGAGATATTTAGAGACTTAGAACTCAAATAAATCAGAATAAACAACAGAAATTGAAATTAAAGCTGTCCTTCAGACAGATATGGTTTATTTAATTGACAAGGCAAAGTTATGCATCTTGTTTCTTATGCAGTCAAATGTTTCAGGGCCTTGTCAGGAAGTAAAACAAGTAACAATCTATACCGTACAATAATATTCATTTTCTCCATTTTAGCCTTGGAATCTGTGTAAGTTATGTATTTGAAGAAAGGTTTTCTGTAAATAACACAGATGTGAACCATCCTGCCCCTGAGAATTATCAATTGTACTTAGTATGGTATATTTAGAATGTGTGTGTGTGGTGTGTGTGTATATATATATATATATATATATATATATATATATATATATATACGCACATATGAATTTCTTCCAAGAATTTTCTCATAAAAAGAGAAGTGACGTATCCCTCTCATAGTGGTGATTTTTCTTTGAATGCCAAAGCCCACCTACATGACCTCATTCCAGAGAATTTTGGAAATGTACTACTGCTGCATATCATTGAATTGTGTGGAGTTCCCTGTCTGGGTAGAGTGAGGGACCTAGGATAAAACCCACAGAGAATGAGGAGAAGGAGAAGATTGGAAGAGCAGTTTCTATCAGGGAAGGAAGAAGAAGGGCAAGGCTACAAATGGGGATGCAAGATTGAAATTTGCAGACCACATGAGGGATCTTATATGAAGGTACTAAGATTTTTCCATTAAGCTTGGATAATGAAAATACTTAGAAATAAAGTAGTTTTCATTTTATTTGTCTTTATTCTGTTCATTTAATTTCTCTTTTACTTTCCCCAAATTTCCAGTGGAAATTAACGTTCATGACACTTTTACATTAATGGTGGTGGGAAAATGAAAGGGAGGGGCAATAAACGGTTATGATATTCTCTGCGTCAGTGGAAAACAAGGGCAGTATGCAAATAGTTCACCAATATGATGGAGAATAGAACAACAAAAAGAGGCGTCAAACTGAGGAAGATACTGATACACATGTTAGATTGGAAGAAAAATATGTGTGCAAAATTCACATAGAGGACACAGCATACGATAATATAAAAATCCTGGTGTTGGAAGGACTTTGTATTACCTAAGAGACCTGTAATTTAAACCTAGTATGAGACCTACTATGCAGTTGAACCTCTTAGTAATTCAATTTCCAAATCAAGCCTTTTCAGAGTCTCCCTTCAGAATTTTTTAGGACACAATATTCTGTAATGAAGTTAAATACTGTTGCATGGGATTCTCTCTCATACTCGCTTGAATGGTCTTGCTCTCATATGGTTGGAATAGAATGTTTCTTCATAAGCTTGGCCAAATCATGATCCCTGAATATCTGAAACTTCAGCTTCAAGTCTGCCTGCTAATTATCTAACTTTCTATACATGACAATTCAAATTCTCAAGAGAAATTATCTTTCTCCCTCCTAGGGCACTGGGAAAACACTGGGTTTATCCTTAGACCTATGCTGAGGGAGGGTTCATATGTTAAATAATGTATCTTCTCATAGCAATGTCCCTTCAGGGATAATGATGCATCGGGAAAGATGAATGAGATGCTTATTATGGTTTCATCTTAACACTCAGTAAAATTTTGCTGTCCACAATATCATGTTCTCCCACACTTACTCCTACTTTCTTGATTCCTCTTTCTCACTTTCTCTGGCAGATTTATTCCATACGTGTTAATATTCTCCAGAAGTTCACCCTCAGCCGATTTATCAGTCATGCCATCATTACCTTCCAGAAGATGGTCCTCATCCATATCTCTAGTAGAATCCATTTATCATTCAGAAAAATGGTAACCTGATAGAATAACTAATTCTTTCTATCACTGCTGGCCATTAAATCCCTATTAAAGTTATATCAATTGTCAGACCTATATTTCCAAATTCATGCTGCCATACTCTAATTGAATGTCTTGCAAGTACTCCAAACCTAACGCACTCAGTAGTGAACTTATCCACCTCCTAAAAGTAATTTTCTGTCCTGAGATCTCTTTCTGCATATTTACTAGATTTTATGCTATGCCAGGCTAAAATAAGGGTCATTTGTTCATCTTTATATTCTTCAGTACTTGGTACATGGAAAGTATGGAACAAATGTGTGTACATTAAATTACTGAAGTAGAACCCTGTACTCATTCATGTTAGAAAATTTTTATTCAACTTTATTTTTGTTCTTTCTTCTGTTCTATCTCTCACCTCAACCATTATCAGTTGTGCTTGTCTCAGAAATCTTTCTCTATGGCATTACCTTCTCTAGTCCCACTTCTATGTTTATGTTTCTATGGCTTCCCCTGCACTAATAAGTGAGAACCTTAAATGTTCCTTTCCCTTCAATTGCCTCCTGCTCAATTCAGGTTCCATATGGGTATAACTTTTTCTTTCTAAATTAAAAATGTATTTGATCAATTTCCAATTCAAGTATCTCTGTTAGCTCCTCAGTAGCTGAAAAATAAAATCCAAATAATTTAGGATTGTCATTCAAATTTCTTTGCAATATCATCAGATCTATATTTGCAGTACTCTCTCTGATTTGACTTGCCAAGGCTGCCATAATAAATACCATAGACTGGCTGACTAAACCAACAGGAATTGACTGTCTCACAGTTTGGGGAGGGTAGAAGCCCAAACTCAGGGTGTCAGCAGCATCATGCTTCCTCTGAAGTCTGTTGTGTTCTCAACCTGTAACTCAGGCTGCCTCAACCCCATGGCTGTCTGTCTCCCTGTCTGTGTCCTTCTCCCCAGTGACAATGATGTGAAACAGAGCCATGATGGGCGGCAACAGATGTGCAATATGAATGAAAAATAAACATTTTTTTGTGATAAGACAGCAAAATTTCGAATGCTTGTTATGTGGCATGAACTTGCATACTCTAACATATATATATATATATATATTAAAATATTAATGATAAATACTTTTGAGCACTTGTTTTGGGTAGGTACTGACCTAGATATATCATTGAACTCAATGTTTATGTATCCTATGAAATTAAGGTGAATTCAAATACATTTCCCTATCTCCTTTCAAATCATGCTCAGGAATAGGTCCATTGGTACTCATTTTTAGAAATAGTAAATTAATCTACAAAATCCATAACCTAAATTTTCTCAGCAAGTCAAAAATGATTAATTACTCAAAATTATTTATGTACATTTAAAAATCAGGTTCTCAAAAGGACTTTGAATAGAAAACAGAGTCAAAAATAAGCAGTCTTTGATTTATTATTATTATTCTAATTTCAGTTCCAATGTAAAAACATTGAACTGTCTCCCAGTATCCTCTCTTCTCTTCTAGTTCTCTTCCTATATTGAGTCCTACTCAATAAAATTATTGATTGGCTACAATAAAACCAACTTGAGATTTTGGAACAAGTGTAACCTTAAAGAGAGAGCAATCAATTTGAAAAAGTAACTGTGATGTATGCTATTGTTGCCCTTTCCAGATCCTCTTTATCGGCAGATGCTTCTCCCTCCAGAGGCTGTAAGTGTTGGCTATTAACAACTCACAGCTTTCCCTTCTCCAGAACAGTGCCCTCCTCCAAACATGACCTGCCTACCCCAGGAGAATATATTGTCCCTCTCACCATTAAGCAGATCAGGACCAGGGATCAATCAACAAAAGGATGTAAAAGCCAAGACAACTTACTTCAAGGAAAACACAAGTCTGTGGTGCAATTTCTGTTCCAGGAATTCTCCATGGGACCATATTAAAGCCAGCTGATAAGAGATACTATATTCTCACTTGACATTTCCCCCCCCTTTTACCCTACTTCCCTTTTCTTGAGAGCACACCCCCAATAAATAATTTGAATAAAAATACCTCTCGCTCTGAGCTTTTTGGGAAACTGATCGAAGATGAAACTGAGGTTTTCTGTGTATTTTACCCAAAGATGTCCTGAAAATTCTCTTTTTTCTATAGGCCAGTTGTAGATGCTTCTTGATTAGTTTCAGAATGATCATTTTCATGTTGGGAAGAGTTTTCAGAGAAGAACAATGTCTGACTCACCCTATTTGTTTGGATTTAGTTTTGTTAAATGAATAATTGAATATATAACTTGCTGTTACAGTTTTCTGAAACTCTGGTACTTAGCTATATAATGAACTAAAGCCAATTACTCAGAAGTTAGAGGGACTAGATGTTTAGGAATATTTAAGAATTGATGCTGTCTTCTCCCAATATGCCCACATCTATCTATATCTCTGAACTTTGTGATACAGAATCTTCTCATGTGACATCTTTTGTACATATATCATAAAATGACTTACCTCCATGTTATCTACTGTCTCTTCTTAAGTGTACAACCACAACTGGAAGAATTTAGAAGATAAGTTATAATTGTATATATATTATAAAAATATAAGTTATAATTATATATTTATTAGTGTAAATTAGTTGATCAACCTCAGTCCCCACTGACAGTTGAACTAGGAGTCCAACTCTTTGAAGAGTTTGAAAGAGCTCTTTGAAGGCTAAAACTGTGTCTTTTTTACCCTATTCTCAGCATCTGAAACAGTATATGCCAATCATGAAGGAAGGTGATAAAAGAAGGAGTCAGAAATGAAAGGGGACGTGAATCCATGAGAACTCTGAGGAAAGAATATGGGGAAGGAATATTCTGAAACCAAGAGGATTTTCAAGAGAGAACAGACCCAGGTGGGATGCAAAAAGAGAATGCCCCCAAAAAAGATGAAACATTACTTACACACACTGCTTGAAACTACAGCTTGAAAAATTCTAACTCACCCTTCAAAAGTGGCTTTAATCTTTATAGGTTTTCACGAAGGTCCAAGATTTATTTCTCAAACTTGCAGGTTTAAATTTTGAATTTGTCATTACTCATATTAATCAATTTATAGTGATTATGTAGAAAATAAGGCTGCAAACTTACATGTATAATAAGAAATATAATTGACATCTGTACCATTCCAGTTTACTAAACTTCTGAAACCGTTAAGCAATTATAATTGCCAAAAGAATCTGTTGATTCATCAAATATGCTTCCAAAGCAGCCATTTCAAAACAATTTTATTACTTCAATAAGGGAGTGTTAAGCATGTAGCTCTATTAAGAAGTGCTAAGAACTATAATCCCCCAAAGAAACATATTGTACATTTTAATACTATCTACTTTACAGGGTCTTCAGTAAGTGTTTCTAGTTGGCCTAGTTTTAGGGGGTAAAATATTACTGCTTTCTCCTTTTGAAAAAGGATATTTGGGTACAATATGATTGATGAGCTTTCTCTTTTGATAATCTTTCCCTCTGTATCATTATAGTGCCTCTAATTTATTTCTGTATCTCTTATTTATATTTTGTTTTTTTCAACCAAAATTTACCAGTTGGTCTCATTTTTGTTCTTTGTACATAACAGCTTTATCCAAGGAGAAGAGAATGTTCAGGGAAAATGGCAATGAAAACAGGAAGACAGCAAATTGGGATTGTAATTTGGATTTTCCTCTAAGACAATAGGACGCCATAGAGGGCTCTCAGCATTGAGATGGCCAGGACTTCAGCATGTTTTTAAAGGAAACTCTAGAACTTGGAGATACAGAAGTCAGAGTGGAGGTGCAATGATACTAGATGCTGACATTTTAGACTAGAAGGTTCTCAGTGGTGTGTAAATAAATAGATAAATTTGAGGTGTGTTTCAATTTCTTGGTGCACACAAATTAAGATAGTATTTATAGATTGGTTGTCTGAGGGAGATGATGTTTAATACAGTCTACTGAAAAGGGAACCAAAATAGTGCCACTACAATGTTCTCCATTTAAAAAATCCTTAACAATTTTGTCCTCCATCAAAATTTTAGATTTTCAGTTATTTTTCTCTAGTCTCCCTTGAACCAAGAAATTCTCTGGATTAAACTGGATTTTTAAAAATATGTTTGGGTGTTTGTGGCATAAGCCAGGCAAATTTGATATATTTCATCAAATTTCACAATCAATCTCAAAACTCAGTGTAAAATATTGTAATTTGCTTGTATGTTATTTCATAAGTATATCACCTTATTCACTTTCTCCTTTCCATTATTAATTTTCACTAAAAATTTTTACTATAATACTTAAAAATTCAAGGTAAACATTCTGTGCTCCTTCATAATAATGCTTCAATCTACAGTCTACCCAGAGAATCACATTTATTTCAGCTTTAATTCTGAAAAGAGTTTATGATCCTGTTTAGTCTTTCAACTCTTAACATTTTTCCCTGTCTTTATTCAATAAGGCCAAAAGTGGAACCATATAAAAAACATTTGAGAAAAGAATATAATAGAAGTAAATGACAGAACTAATAGGATAGGGATTGCTTAGTACAGCCCGTTTTGTTCTTGGCTATCCTAAAGTCCCAAGGAATTAATTTTCCACTTGAGACCTTGTTAAATTCTCTTTTCACATTTACATTCCTTTCACATATCATGAATCACCTAGAATTTAGGAATTAGTTCCATATTTCTATATTCTAACTCTTAAGTTTTTGGTTTGTCTGCCTGTTTTTACAATAGAAAAGCATAAATGCTTATAAAATTTAAAATTAAATTAAATTAAATTAGATAGTAATCCCTGGTCTTACTATTGGGATAATTGATGACATTTGATTTATAGCATTATATTCATGCTCACATTCTAATTTTATGCCTCTGAGCATATACTGCTCTTGATAATAAATATTATTTGATATGACGGTGATAAAATAATATAATGGCTAAGTTAAGAAATAGAGAAATTAAGAGTGTGTCTTTTAAAATATTGAAGTACTCCTAAAATAGTGAATAAATCTTATAAATAAAACTTTTAGTTCTTATATTTCCCATCTTACTAAGTGTTCAAGAATATATAGCTTAAGAGCTATGGGCTGGGTTTGAAGCTATTATGTACCCCAGAAAAGGCCATGTTTTTCTCATCCATCCCTGTGGGTGCAGACCTGTTGTGCATGGGACCTTTTCATTAGGTTGTTTCAAGAGAGATGTGGCCCACCCATTTCAAGGTGGGTCTTAATCCTTCTATCGGAGTTCTTTATGAGAGGATAAAGGACAGAAAAAGAGAAAAAGCTCAGAGATAAAAACAAACAAATAAACAAAAAAAAAAAAACAAAGAAATTTGGCAAGAGCTGAGAGAGAAAAGCCCTGGACATGCTAAAAGAGAACCTACAGAAGCTCAGAGAGGAGGCCACTGGAACCAGGAGCTGAAAGCAATGAAACCCAAGAGCAAAGGACCAGCAGACACAGACCACGTTCCCTGCTATTGACAGAGGAACCCCAGATGCCAGCAGCCTTTCTTCAGAGAAGGTATCACCCTGCTGATGCCTTAATTGGGACATTTTCATGGCCTTAGGACTGTTAATTTGTAAACTAATTATACCTTATTGTAAAAGCCAACCCATTTCTGGTATATTACCTTCTGTTAGCTTTAGCATACTGAAACAAGCTATTAAAAACTCTATTTAAAGCTATTCTGATTCAACTTTAAACAGAGGGAAGGGAGTAGATAAATGGAAA
The DNA here is from genome assembly GCA_004026745.1 of Myrmecophaga tridactyla. NCBI lineage: Eukaryota > Metazoa > Chordata > Mammalia > Pilosa > Myrmecophagidae > Myrmecophaga > Myrmecophaga tridactyla. Next base: position 48,046 of record PVIY010010446.1, read on the forward strand.
GAAATGTAAAGTAATAATGCTTTTCTACCACTTAGATAGACAAAATAGACTGCCCTTTATACCATACTGTGTCTTTACCACCTTTGAAGTCACTAAATTGCTTTATTCAAATTCACTTTTGCTCATTTTGGAGCAAATTGGAAGGATTAAATTCTAAGCATTAAAAGTACAGGAAAACACATTGTATGTTTAGACGGTTTAAAAACAAGGTATCAATTTAATAAAAAATTAAGTATGCACTTTAGCATAAAACTCCAGCAGCTTATTATTCATTCACCCCTTCTCCACAGAATGTGGACACTTCATACTTTTCAAAATACAAGAAAGATACAAGTATTATAAGGTAACTACTAACTGGCCGTTTGGGAAAAATTATCAACTAAGCTAGTAACATGTTGTCCCTTAAGCTAGAAAGTCACGTGGAGTCAGTAGAACTAAGGAAACGATTGTTGGCCAAGCCCACCTTGAATTTGTGTGGAAATAAAGATCATGAGTCAGCAGAGAAAGTCAGGATAGAGATAGAGACAAGAAGTGAAACAGAAACTGAGAAGACTTTCTCTGATTTTCTGAGAGGGAGAACCTTGGTTATTGAAAGTGCATCAAAAATGTTTAAGGGAATAAGGAAGCAAGGAAAAGAGGAAGAGAAGGATGTACAAAGGCATGCCAATGGGGTGGGTTCAGCCAGCCCCCATCTGGCTAAGCACACAGCAATTCATCAGTAGTACACTTCTCCACAGATGAGTTTGCTTGTGATGGACCCTGCTTAAGTCCTCTCATCAAAATGTTTAACTTGAAACACTTTTACCTCTTTTATGGGACTTAGGCATGATTTCAGTGAAGACACTTCTCCTGAATTCCAAACTACCCTCTCATCCCACAATATTGTGAATAAAGTTCCTAAAATAAAATATTTGCTTTACCTGTTAATTCCTACTGTCTCCACTCTTGAATCACATCTAAGGCAGCACCACGTCTGTACCCCCAGCAACTGGAATCATACCTTGTGTGAATGATAAACAGGTATTGAAAAAAATGAAATAATCTGGCAAGAAAATTAAAGGGGTGATTTACATAAATGGATTTTTTTTTAAAGACTTCAGAACAAACCATGTCTTTTGGTTTATTGAATTCAATGTTTCTATCAGTCCAACTGCACATAAAATACTAAAATATCTGTGATATTCCATTTGGCTGGCGTGTATGTCACCTTAATGCTCAAGAATGACTGTTAAATCATTGAAAGATTCTTTCAATATATATTCACTGATACAAATTATTTTTAGGCCATTGACCTGATTTAGGACCTTTTGCCCACCCCATTAAAAGTAGGGAAGTTTAAGAAATTTAAGAGATTTTTGCTATTTCATCATGAGAGATTAGTGGTGGGGCCAGACACAAGCTAAGGATAGCAGGGAACAGTACTGTTCTTTCTCTCATTTTTTATGTCAGAAGAAAGAGAAATGTTAATGCTTGGTACATTCATCCAGAAAGCATTGTCTGTAATATATTGGTCTCACTAATATAAAGAGTCATCTTTAATTTGTATAAATCCTTTCTCACATGGTAGTATATGGAAAAGAGCTCATTTGTGGGCCTCATGTTTACAAAAACACAGAGACCTTTTGAAATGTATGATTTAAATTAATAAAAATTTTAATACATTGCTCTGAAATTTATCATGATATATAAGATAAAGAAATTCCCAGGGAAGTAATAGAGTATCAGAGTTTCATCTTTTCACAAAGGTTTTCAATGCATGATTCATCAAATACACAATTCATCTTTACCTGATTGTAATTTTCACTTTAGGTTTTGTTGCTGATTTGTCTTGACAATTGTTCTACTTACACTGAGATTAATATTTTTCTGTGGACATCATGGACCCAGGAAGGGCAGGTTCTAATTCAAATGTCTGGGCTGTGGTCCCAGTTCTGCCACAGAGTTATTGTTTAACCTTGAGAAAAAAACTCACAAGAGTCTTAGGTTTGTCATTTTTGAAATGAGAGGATATTAAGTAAGTATTCCTTAGGCGCTCTGCACTGCTAGAGTTCTATGAATCAGCAATATTGAAACAACTGAAGCCATGATAATCTCTCTTTTCCAAGTAAATGCACTTTGAGCTTTACAAAGCACCACTAAAAGTAAATTATTGTTATCACATAGCTGTCCATGCATATTGAAATTCAGAATCAGTTCAGCTACTCTGGGAATCAGATGCAAACACAGGATTAGATGTCCCAGAGTTGTATTGTGGAAACTACCTGTGAAATGTGATGAGAAGAAGGAATAGGTAGCTAGATCCTTCAGATACCTGAGAAAGATGGGTGGATAAAAGGACTGTGTATGAACTTCAGACTGTAGCTCTAGAAAGTCTTGGGCAGTGTTTGGGAGCTCCCGAACCATGATTGTTTATTAGAGGAGCCCCGAACCAGGAAGATACATCCCTTCTCTACACCTGCGATGTGATCAGTCATTACCTGGTAAGGGTCGTGGAGAACGTGGCCTCCCTGAAACCATGTGGCAGATCCTGCAGGCACCACAACTGGAGGCTGTCACCTAGCAACCAACTTGACTTACAACAGTACCTCTTCTGAAGACAGATCTGAGCAATTGCAACTCCACAGTCACAAACAGCAATTCAATGTAGAATTAATAATTCCCATTACTAATACTAGAATAATTAAGTTCACATATTTTCATAAATAGAAAAGTATCACTATTAGTTGAGCAAAACATTTTACTCATATTCATTCATTCGTATATTTTTTCATTCAAACTGTCATTCAATAACTATTAAGCATCTCTTTGCTAAGCACAGAAAATACATGAAGTTAGTTAAAAGTCCTTTTAAGAAATACCCAGTTTTAAAGTCTCATAGCATTAGAGAGATGAAATGCATAGCAACCTTTAGATTATCTTGATCAAGCCACTATAATTATATTACTACTATGATAAATGACAAGTTCATTAATGAAAGAATTTCTGTATGAGATGTAAAATTATATTATGGAGATTTGCAACCAAAAAGAAAAGCAGCAAAATCAATTATCATTTCTAGTGATGTTAAATGCCTCAGGCATGTGCTTGCTTTAATTAAAGTTGGCCTATTGTTTCGTTTGATAAGAGGAAATATGAGACATTGGTAATTCATTTTTGAAAGTTCAATACAATCATATGCTCAGATAATTATGGAAGAAGACAATACTGACTCTAGTGTTTTAGATAACAATAGAATGTAGAAACACTATAATGTATAAAATCAACTGCAGTGTCTCTCTGTCATTTAGATATAGAAACATAAAGATAAGTACAAAAACAAAGTCAATGATTTGGAGGACAGATGTTATGTATCAAAGATGCAAATGAGACAAGGTCAAACAATAGAATAATGGGTATATTTGTTGTATAAAGAGCAGAAATTCATAAAGTAGAACTGACATGACAAAAATGTTTGTGATTACAGACCTTATCCAGAGTATATAAAAGTCACAACCTAATCCTAAAGAAAATAATGAGATCAAATTTTATAGAGAAAAATAACTATGATGAATTTGGAAATAATAGTTTCCTCCAATGTCATTTCACCACATTTGAATTTTCCTTGATTATTGCATTAGTGTGTACTATTTTAATGCTGTATGCATCTTCTCTGATCTGACTTTCAACTCTTCAATATAGATATACTGCTTTATATATTGCTGCATTACTTGAATTCAGATGAGAATAGATACACAAGAGTGGTACAATAAAATATTTAAAATAAGTGACTAGCCCAATGGGTTATTTATCTAAAAATACATTCTATGCATGTTTGCAATGCACCATAAATTGCAGATATAATTTTTTATGCTTTTACAGTAATGTTAGGTCAATATTAAAATAATCTTCTAAATGATCAGTAAGTTTCATTTAGTTTAGAGTAATAAATGTGTATTAGAATTTAGTGTCTGGCTAGCTACAAAGCAACCACTTGCCCTTTCAAAACTATTAGTATTTCAGGATCTACCTTTACACAGAGGAAAGCATCATTACCAAAAGTCAAATGTAACATGACTCTGTATGCTTCTTGGGGAAAAAATCAACATAATATTTGTTGAAAAAGCTAATGTGACTAAATATATTTAACAATCTCGAGGACATTCAATAAAGTAGTGATTATATACCTTCACAAGACATCAGATCATTTTTTTTAAGAAGCTTGTGGGTATATTGATTGAATCATTAAAAAAAGATCTCTCCTGGAAAATTTGGTGTTTATAAGATAGATTTAAATGTGGACACTCTTCATTAGCTAAACAGAAATACCAATTGCAGCTTTGGGCATGCATAAGTACAAGAAGCCATATTAAAACACTGATCAACACTGGTACACTAATTGAATGCCTAATATCATTGAAGGGGAATGATTGACAAGTATTTTTATATCCATTTCATAGAGAGCTGAAATACTTTAATTGTTCATTTTTATGAACAACAGAGGAGGGAAATATAAATATTAGCACCTTTTCTATTATTTTCTCTATTTGTTTTTTCAGAAAGTCCATAGAGTTCTCTTAACGAATTGTTTTATTCAAATTTATTTTTTTCCTATGAATTCAATAAGTAGATGTTAACTTCATAATGTTTACTTTCTCCCAGTGCTCCAGTAATAGTGAATCAATTGGTATGAATACTCCAGAAACATTATAAAAATGTGCAAATTTGTTCCATAAATTCCTGTAAGTAGTTCCTAATTCATATTAAAATTTCAATGTAATAAATGCTCTGGAGCTATTACTAAAGAAGTATTTTATTACTTTTTAAAAGCAACTGTCAGGAGAACCCTCATTGATCTAGATATTCCCCCCTCTGGCTACTGGCCAAATTCTTCCTTTCCTTTTAATTGCAATCTTTTCAAATATTGCTTTACAGTTCAAGGAAGTAAAACAATCTTCATTACTTATAGATGGTAGAATACTCAGAAAATTCAAGAGAAACAACTTAAAGTATTCAAGATATTGTTTATTAAGATGGTCATAAATAAGAGAATAAAAAATGAATGCTTTTCATTTCATGCTAATTTCCCCAGATATTTCCAGCCTATGAAGTCATTTTATGCTAAAATATTCAAGAGCAATATTTTGAATGCTCAACCTGATTAAGTTCAGGAATTCTATTCCTTATTTCGTTCTAATCTTGAAGCCTTATTTCTACATGTGTCCACTAAACTCAAAGAATTTGCAAGAAAAACTTCCAGAATCCAAAAAGGAATCGCGTTTATGTATCAGTTCTCTCTAAAATATAAAGTAGGGTTTTCTTACCTGTAAGTTATAAATTAATACCAGCTCCTTTATTTAATCTTTATAATCTTGTACCACTTATGCAAAACCAGTATCTGAAGGAAAGCAGAGGCTCATAATCCCAAAGTGCAGACCGAGGCACTTTCTCAATTCATACCATTTCAGCATGCCATGTGACTCTATAGTTTATATGTGCTTCATTGAGGGACTTATGATTTATTATTTTATCTAGTTTGTATTTAATTAAACCTCATAAAATAGGCAAGTGGTTGAAAAAGGTCCTACAAATAACTTCAGGTTAAAAATAATTTTAATAATTTAAGTATACAATCTAGAAAATATAGAGATGGCATTCTTCCACCTCTTGCACAAACTCTTCTCCAGACACATTTCAAATTAAGAATTTGTAGATGATATGACAAGATTTACACCCAAAATATTTGCAATCATGAAGATAATTTAAAATGCAGATTAGCATAATTATTAATAAAGTATATATAAATTATATTTGAGATGTTAGCTAATGGAACTAGTATTTGCATATAACTTACAAATTATAAAATATCATTTGTTTATTGATAGAGGTATGTAAACACAAAAAGCCAGACCTGTGCAAATTGGGGGACCTGAAAAAGCCATTTCTTCGAATAATGCTGGTATTTTTCGTAATAATTAGTTTTATGTTTCAACTTGAGTAGTCCCAGTTATTTGATTAAACACTATTCTAGGTGTTGCTATGAAAGTAATTAGTAGATGTAGTTAACATCTACAATCCTTTGACTTTAAAGATTTACCCTAAATAATATAGGTAGGCCCCATTCTATCAGTTAAAAATCCTTAAGAGTGAAAACTGAAGTTTCACAGAGAAGAAGAAATTCTAGCTCTAGTCTGATGTATCAACTTCTGCTTGAAAGTCCTGCCTTCCAGGCTGCTGTTTAAATTTCAGACAAGTTAGCACCCACAATTTTGTGATCCAATTGCTTGAAATGAATCTTTTTTCAACAATCCATAAAACTGTAAAACTACAATGATAACTCAAATGTAAAACTCAATTGTTGAATTAGCTGCAGACAGTACTGAGGAAGGAATTATTGAACTGGAAGATAAAGACAAAAAAATACCCCAAATGCAAGAAACTTTAAGATATGGAAAATAGAGAAGCATGGTGTCAGAAGTTGGTCATTTGATAAAATTACTGAAATTAATGTTTACAAAAGGTCTGGAAACACTGATGAGAAATAGAAAAAGGTGCAAATAACTATCATAGTTATATCATATAACTAATCTATGAATAGTTATAATAAAATTCTTTTTTCTTTCTTTTGTGAAGAATATCATCTATACACTTCACACCCAACAGAATAGCTATAATCATAAGAATATACAATTACAAATATTGGTGAGGATTTGGAGAATTAACACCTCATATATTGTTGGTGGGAAAGTAAAATGATACACCTGTTTTGGAAAGATATTTCACAGTTACTCAAAATACTAACAGAGTTACCTAAGCAACCAATGGTCAAATAATCAAAAGAGATGATAGATGTTACTATGAAGATGATAAAAATATAATCACATCAAACAAAAGTTTATTGGATGCAGCTAAAGCCTGTAATAAAAGTAATAAAGATCTCAAAACAATAACCTAAGCTTTCACCTTAAGACACTGAATATTTAGAATAAACTAAACCTAAAGCAAGCAGAAGAAAGAAAATAATAAAGTGTAAATGAATGGAATGGAGAATAGAATATAATTTTAAAAACGAATGAAACAAAGTTGTTTCTTTGAAAAGAAAAAATTGACAAATATTTACACTGCCAAAGAGAAGGGAATGGAGAGAGAGAAGATTCAAATTACAGAATCATGAATGAAAGAGAGGACAGACACTACTTCTGATAATACAGGAATAAATGTTTGCAAGGGAATATGAACCAGTGTATATCAGCAAAGTGGAACTTCAGACACCTTAATTGAAATGGAGAAATTCTTATAAAAACATAAACTACTGAAACTGACACAAGAAGAAATAGGAAATATGAATAGATCTATAAACAGTAAAAAGACTGAATTTGAAGTAATTAAAAACTAGCCACAAAGGAAACCCCTGGAATGGATGGCTTCCCTACTGAATGCTACCAAACATTTAAAGAATTGTTAACAGCAATCCAATACATACCCTTCCCAATTCATACTATGAGGTCAGTATTACCCTGACACCAAAACCAGACTTCACATGAAATGAAAACTACAAAGCACTATCTCATATGAATTGGATGCCAAAATCCCCCCCAAAACACTAGTAACATCACCAGTAACATATAAAGAAGATTATACACCATAAGCAAGGGGCATGTATCACAGGAAGGCAAGTTTGATTTAACATACAAAATCTAATAGTAATGGCTCAGAGTCAAAGTTCTCGCCTGTGATGCCAGAGACCCAGGTTCAATTCCTGGTGCCTACCCATGCAAAAAAAATAAAAAATAAAATTCCAGTAGTATAAAAAGCACATGGTTATTTCACTAGCTGCATAAAATACACTATCACCATTTCATGATGAAAACACTAAAATATGGGAATAGATAAAGGGCTTATATGAAAAACCAACAAAAAACATTATAATTAATGATGAAAGATTGAATGTTGTCCTCCTAAAATCATAAACAGGTCAATAATGTCCTCATGGTCTTGGAGATTTTAGCTGAGGAAATTAGGCAAGAAAATGAAAATTCATGCAGGTAGTGAAGAATGAAGGCAAACTATCATTATTTGAAGATGACATGTTCTTGTGTGTAGAAAATTCAAAGGAATCCCCTATAAAACTATAAGAATTAATAAATGAGTTCGGCAAGTTTGCAGGATACAAGATCAGTGCAAAAATTAATTGCATTTCTATACACTATAAATGAAAAAAAATAAAAAGAAATGAATTACATTAAAACATTTAAAAAGGGCTGAATATTTACTAAAAATGTAGTACAAAGTGAAAATTTATACTCCAAAAGTTATATTGTTAAAAGAAACTAAACTAGGTCTAAATAAATGAGGATATATTCCACATTCATGGATTTAAAGACTTAACATTGTCACTTGATCTACAGTTTGAATGCAATACTCATCAAAATTCCAGGTGGGGTTCTGTACTTCTGGTCAACCAAGATTGCAGAGTAAGATGATCAAGGGTTCTGGTTCCATCAGAATCTTTGAATAATCTGTGAAAACTGGCAGTTACATCTTTCTGAGTTCCAGAAAGTAGTTTAAGGGTTTTAGTAAATGGGTTATCACCAAAACAAGAAAACAATATAAGGGCAGTAGAAGAAGCTTGTGGCACCATTGCTGGCTCCTCCTCTAGCCACTCTCCATACAATGTGGAGTCTGTCTGGCTGTTATTGTGGGTCTCTGCCACTGCTCTGTATGGAGTAGAGTAACCTCTGGAGTACCAGCACATACTGGAGTGCCTCTGTGTTATGCCAATCTATTGGGTGACAGCCTGAAAGACTAAACCAGGAGGCTCCTCTTTGGTTCACAGTCTCAGAACTTGTCTTTCAGACAGAAATATCTATGGACAGCTAAAGCAGAACAAGAGATAATCAAATGAAGTGACCCAAGGCAAATGATTACTGGCTTCATTACATACAATAGAGCACTGAAAGGAGGAGAAAGTCTACTCTGTAAGGAAAGAAGGGGTTTAAGGTTTCCTCTAAACAAGGGAATTCCCAAAGTCACAAGTTCAAGTTCAGGAAAACATCGATGTTCAAGAAAGACAGAGAGGACACCATGCTTTTACTTTTGGCTGTTATTCTTGGTAAGAAGGCTAAATGCTAAAGGAGAGCAGCAACCAATACAGGCAAATTTGGAAAAACTAAGACAGGTATTTGACTTTGGAAAATGTTTGGTAGTTTCTAATAAATTTAAACCTTCTATAAGATTTAGCAATTCCATTCTTAATTAAATTACATATCAAGAGAAATGAGCGCAATATTCAAAAGACACGTTTGCAAGTGCGTTAGTATGAACTTTATTCATTATATCCCCAAATAGAAAGAAACCAAATACCCTTATACAAAATAATGGATAAGCATATAGTTATATATCCTTAGAACAGTATACTATGCAGTATTGTTTTTAGACTTTGGATACGCACAAGGGAAACTTTCAAAAGTAAGTTTAGTTTAAAAGCATGACTTAACAGAGTATATTTTTATTGCATGACTTTAGTCATATGAAACTTAAGTACAAATGAAATTAAGGAATAATAGCAGAAATGCAACAAGTGGTTGCCTCTTAATGGGAGGCTTGACTTGAATGGGCCCCCGGGAAACTTCTAGGGTGATGGGACTATTCATATTTTGACCTTAGCAATGCCTACTACACAGGTGACACATTTACTCTAATTATTGTACTTTTCACATAATATTTATGTATTTTACTGAGTGTGAATCATACCTCAATAAGGCATATAAAGGTATAATAATTGAAGAATTGAAATCTTAAAAATTGAACAATATATCAGTTAGAATGTTTCAGGTTTTAAATAGTATTAGTATAATTTAGGAGTGAAAAAAATAAATAGCATAAATAGCAATGGCTTAACCAGTTGAGACTTGTAATAATTGCACATAGTGAGAAGTCCAAAAGTAGAAAGTTCCAGGGATGTTTAATGTCATAGTTCAATGATATCAGGGTTCTGAGTTGGCTTGCTCAATCACAGGATGATTGCTGTAACTCCAGGAATTACTCTACAACAAACAAGGTTATTTTCAGGAAAAAAAAAAATGTGCTGTGGTTTCTCTTCATGCCCATCTGTTTTTTGTTTTTTGTTTTTTTAATACCATAGGATAATCACCTGAGGAGTACTTTGGAAGACTTCTTCCTTATAATTCGAGACTAAAATTCTCATTCCCCAGATAAGAGAAAACATAGAAAGGGAATGTGAAGGGTTTGCCCATTCTGATATGGAAAGAGGAATCTTCCAGGACAAAGGAAATGACTGAGAAAAGCTATTGGGTAGGTGACTCAGAGTGTCCACAGCAGATGCTCATCAGGTAATAGAAAAGTTCCTACAGCCAATCAGAATTTTCATATATAATGTAAAGCCCAAGTTTCATTGCTTTCATATTCTAGGCCCTAATTGTATCTAACAAAAGCATGTTGAAGGCAGGATGTGCATTAACCAACAATATTAAAGTACAATGATACCCCAATGTGTAATTATGGCTTAGCCTTTTCTGAGAAAGTCTATCAATCTTCAGGTCAGGTAATAAGTATATATTTCTATCTAACAGAGAAAAGACTATAAATATAGCAAAGTCTGTAGATTTATAATTTGTGTTTTGCTACATGTTCAATACCATGTTATCAAAATGATCACCTTCAGCTCTGAGTATAGCAGTGAGTTTAACAATATTGTTTTGAGCTAAAATAGAGCATTCCATCTAAATTCATGATAATTAGTCCCTGATGAATGTTGTATATGTCAGGACTATTCTATTTACCAATCTCATGTAATTTGAATATTTTGTCACCAGGCAACAGATTATTTAAGCTATTTGAGCAACTGTTTGGTGGAACTTATATAATAGAAAATAGAAAAATAGCTCTGTCTCTCCCAACAAATCATACCCTTTCTTTCCTACAGTGAACAGATATTGTTTTTTCTGAAAACCCAGTTGTGTAAATCCTGTTTCTAATCTTATGACTTTGGGCAAGTTATTTAATCTCTTTAAATCACTTTTCTCATCTGCAAATGGAGATAATAATTATACCTAACTCAGAGTTGCTGTGAGGGCTAAATAATATAATCTACCAAAGTATTTTGAACAGTGCCTTGGATATAATCAAATATATATAAATGTTTCTGGCTTTCTTACCATTATTATCATGATTACCTTCATGATTATCATCAGTTTCACCTGGGGCTGTGGGGCACTTGAGTTTCCCAAGAATGACAGAATTTCTAAGCTGCAAAGAGCAATTAAATATGGATTTCTGGGCATACTGAATGAGAATCTCTCAGGAATCTACTTTTAATCAGATCTAGGTGATTCTCATCTAGAGCTCTCTCCATAATGTAGAGAGAAACACTTCAAAACACTCCTGAAAGCAAATTAATGGGGTCAAAATCTAGAATATGGGTGAACCAGGGGAGGGGTAAGGATAAGAAATAGGGAGTTCAGACTTAAAATGTACAGGGTTCCCATTTGAAAAGATGGAAATGCTTTGGTAGTTGGTGGTGATGAGGGCAGTACAACATTGTGAACATAATAAACAGCACTATAATATATATTTGAATGTGGTTAAAAGGGTAAATGTTGGGCTGTATATATGATCATAAAATGAAAATTAAGAAAAAAGATTCATGGAATTGCACTATACAAATAGTGAACTCTAAGTTAAACCATGGACTATAGTAGATGATACATAAAACATGCTTTTTTATCAGTGTGTCAAATGTATCACACCTAGCTTTCTCTCCAGACTTCTTTCATGAAGCTCCCTTAGGGGTATATTCTTTCTTCATCTCCAAAGGTCTCTGGCTGCAGGTGGTTTTCATGGTTCTGTTGTGGCTCTCTCCAAAATGTTTCTTCTTTTAGAGGAGTCCAGTTAAGTAATCAAGACCCATCTGGAATGGTGGCGTCACAACTCCCTCTAATCAAAGGTTAATACACAATTGAGTGAGTCTCATCTCTGTGGAGATAATCTGATCAAGTTTCCAACCTACAGTACTTAAAAGGGTTTAAAAGATGGATCAGATTAAAACATGACTTTTCTAGGGTACATAATCCTTTCAAACCAGCACACAAGGTGTTACTAATGGGGTGGTAGCTGGGAATCCTGTATTTTATGTATGAGTATTCCATAAATCCACAACTTCTTTAATAAAGGAAAAACAAAACAAAAACACTTTTGAGACACTTCAAGTAGACTCCAATTATACATTCTAGGCCCACTTGACCGGAACAAATGTGTTGGCTAGAATTGAGATGTTGCTTCTCTTTTTTGAATGAAGTCAGTCAGACTTTAAATAAGCTTGAAAACCTCTGATGCTCTCCCTAGAAGCAATATAGGCAGCCTCTACAGTTCTCTTCAGGTCCAATAGACCTCTCCTTGGTTATTGTCTACCACAGCCACTCCTCTCATCATCTTGCTATGGTTCTGCATATCATCCTCTAAACAGGAAATAATTTAATGTCAGGCCAAATATTTTCAAAAGCATTGAGGTAAACAGAATTCATAGTACTGGGTGAAAGGTGAGGTACAACTTATTGATAAATGTTTTATATGCAGATGGAAAGAAGAGAGTTGTAAAAGGAACATAATCACCAGTTGTGAAACAGACCAGTTACACATTTTTTCAGAAATAAATGTGCTCTAAGCACACTCAAAATATGTATGTTTTAGATAACATCTCAGATTCCTATAAATTTCTATGAAATAAGACATTATGATTCATCCAATTTAATTTTGCTTTTGGATTATGGTTTAGCTTTAAACCCTGTCATTATACTAATAAAATACCTCTTCAGAAATGAAAGCATATATATATATATATTTACCAAGTCCATTATATATACTTTATGTTCTCTCTAATGGCAGTTGATTCTGAAGCAGCTGATGAACAATCATCATCTCAGGCATCTCGCTGCCTTATGTTATTATCCTGGTATGTAAGCAAGCAATTTTCTTCTGAAAGAAGAACAGAGACACTAAAATTATAACAATTAAACTGGACACTTTTATTCAAAATGTGGGTTGGGTGGGTGGGGGCGTGGATGTGGAGAAATAATCATCAGAGAAACAAAACGCAAATATTAAGAAAAGTAATTTTGAGGTTATTACAAGAAGAGAAGTAAACACAGTGGGGGGGAAAGATTGCAAAAATGACTTGATGATATTCTTTAAACCTTTTAAGTCTGGCTCAAATTAGAATAGATTATAACAATTTACAGTTTAATATAGTTTGAAACAGTACAAAGCTGCCCAGAAGTGGTAACTGCTCTCCCACGAAAGGGTTGTTGAGTTTGTTTGTGTGAGTGTTCAATAAATCCACATTTAAATTCAATTCAGACTAGATGGAATTGCTTTCTTAACTCACTTTAAGAAGAAGGAGCAATGAACCAGAATAAGCCAGTCTGTCTCTCTTAATGCACTAAATAAGCTGTGATAGAACTGTTCTGGCTACTTATTTTCTAGAAAGTAGTTTAGTTTTCTTCTAGTTCCTTTACTCTCTAACATTAAACTAAACAAACAAACACATACATACAATTTTCTGCTTGCAAATCCAAAACCTAACTGACATAAACTTCTTTGAATTCTTGGAATTGATTCTAAGATTTGGAAAGAAAATGCCGTAGTAAATAAGGATTTGAACTTGTTTTTTTACAATACAACGCATATAAGAATGAAAAGCTCTTAAACACTGCTTGTAAAAGTGAGGCAGAATGTTGAGACAGGTACCTGGTGTGAGCTAGTGGTTCTGAGCAGAACCAGGGAGAGGGGAGGCAGTGAAATGCACGCATACACATACACATTCAAAAATAAATCAAGAATCCTAAGGAGGTTGAAAGGGTTTAAGGCAGATGCAGAAGGGAAAACAAAAAAAAAAAAAAAAACTTTGAGCACTTTATGATTGTGTTGCCATTTAGGTTCTTGTGTAGTGAGGGAATGCATAACTTTAGACTCCTCAAAGGTTTCCTGATATTGCAGTATCCTAGCTGTTTGCTTAAATGCTCAGAAAGTAGAGATCTCAATTACTCTTTGGGATATGCAGGCCAGAGAAGGAGGCATATAAAAGCACAGTTAGCCAACATTGGTCTCAACAGGCAATCCTCAAATTAGAGTGGGCACTCTGTGGGAAGTGCAATTTGTAGGAGAATTGACAAGCTCTGGAGAGCTAAATGGGAAGCATTTATTTACTGTAGTTAGACTGAGCCACCAGAGGAATCTGCCTAAAAAAGCAATCCTTTTCCCCAGTGGCTGTCTTTCTTTTGGATGTATAACATTCCTGGAAACCTCAGCACAGTGATAATTGCTTCCAATTGTCTTTAAACAAATTCACTATAACTAACCATTTGCTAAATCTGAAGAACCAACTGAGACATGAGGTATCCCACATACACAGTTTCCTAAGTTTGGTCAATTTGCATTGGTTTAAAAAAAAAGTGTAGATCTGCCAAAAGCAGAAGAAAGGCAGCTCAGCTCACCTGCCATTGAGCATGGAAGTACCCCATTCTTGGATTGGGCTGTATTTTAATATAACTTATATTTTGCAGAAAGGCTCATGGTAGGCAAAATAATGGCCCCCGAAGTCACCCATGTCCTAATTTGGAACCTCTGCAAATGTTGCCTTTCATGTCAAACAGGGATTTGTAATGTGATTAAATTGAGGATCTTGAGTTGTGGAGATTATACTGGATTATTCAGATGATTCTAATATGACCAAAGGGGTCCTTAAAAATGGAAGAAGGAAGCAGGACAGGTCAGAGTGCCACCATTTGAGAAGGACTGGTCCACCTGCTGGCTTTGAAGATGATGGAAAGAAGCCCTGAGTCAAGAAGTGCCGACACCCTGTTTTACTATGTAGATACGTAAAACTTATCTGTAAATGAACATTTCTTGAAGACTGTAACACTTCTTAAAAACTCATGACAGGCTCTGCCAACAAACTCAAAACTTTTATCTTGACTTAGTGTCTGTTAACCTTTGAGGCAGGAGGTGCTTGTAACTCAGACACATGAATGTTTGATGAAGGTATCTCACATTCTAACTCACAACCAGCTCTGCCAAGACTTCCTACCTCAGTTTATGTAATTGATGTAACTGGACATTGACAAGAGCCTTTTATTTTATTTTACAACCCTGAAGCCTGGTACCCCAGTACATAGCCTGCTAATAATTATTAAACAAGTAATTTCTGTCAGCCAAGAATTAACTATTTTTCTCATTATTCTAAGCCTGTCCACCTTTGTTCAACTATTATAAAACCATCCAGATTTCTGCAATTTAGGGAGACAAGCCTGAGGTTTTTAACCTCCTGTTCTTGGTATATGCACAACAGTCAAATCTCTTTTTCTCTCTGAAACCCCACTGTCTCAGATTCAGTCATTGAGCACATCAGGCAGCAAATATGAGTTTGTCTGATATTGCCCATTCCCTAGGTAAGAATTCTTGCCAGTTCAGCATCTACATAGAAAAACTGGGAGAAGTTCAGCTTCATCCACCTATCAATCACCTTGAACTAAACATGGTCCTGCCATACAAATGCATTAACTCAATGAACATTCATTGAGTATCACCAAGCTCTCTGCCAAAAGCTGGCAAAGAAAAATGAGTCATACATGGTCCATAGGAAGCAAACAGTCTAATATTATTGGCACCTTTAAAGAAACACTAAATACTCTAATATTCTCTGACACTGCTTATTTACTCTAAAAGCTTTCAACTATGACTTCTCTAGTATTAGGATCAGAAAAGAAAATGATTATTTAAAAATGCTTGCTTAAGAACCATCAAGAGTGCACAACTCAAAGGCATGAGTGGAAGTAACTAATAATAAATGTATCATTCATTAAGCATCTATTTTGTAACAGGCATTGTGGTGGGTACTTTATTCACTTCACCTCAATTAATCCCCAGAGCAACCTCTGGTGTGATATAGTCTTGTTACCACTCTAACATCTCTGGAATTCAGAGATATTTAGTAACTTGCTAAAGAGCATGCAGCTATTAATTGACAAAGCCAGATATGGGTCTGTCTGCTTCCATAAAGAATACCATCCACTTCTCTGCCTCCAATTTTATGAAGGTGCTATCAGGAAAAAGTCATCACAGCATGAATTTCTGCATGGAAGAATTGGAGAAGTCTACTGTTATTTCTTCTATGGCTCTTCCATTCTTCTCTGTATGAAACCAAGTTAAGAATGAACAAATGTTGATCATGATTACGGAATCATCATATAGATATTTTTACTTACTCTTTTGTATATTATAGAAGAGCCAAAAGAAAGACCTGAAATCACTGCAACCCACTGAATTGCAACTTGTAAATACCCAGAACTGGCCCCATCTTGTACTTGTTAATAGTCTTATAATCACAAAGACAACCTCCTAGTTTTAATAAAGGAATTGAGTCAGCTCAGAACGAATGATTGACTTGTTCATGTAATGGCTACTTTAGTTTTAGCCTATCTCCACCATTTGTAAATTCTAGTTGTTTATTCTTGTTATTATAATGATAACAACTCCGAACTGATTCAAAAGGATTTTGTACCCTGGAAAAGCCATGTTTTAATCCTGATCCATTTTGTGGATGCAACTGTTTCTTTTAATCTCTATTCAGCACTGTAGGTTGGAAACTTGAGTAGTTATCTCCACAGAGATGTGACTCACCCAACTGTGAGTATTAACTTTTAAATAGAATGAGATGTGACGCCACCCATTCCAGGTGGTCTTAATTAGTTTACTGAAATCCTTTAAAAGAGGAAATATTTTGGAAGGAGCCACAAGAACCAAAGGAGCCTGCACAGCCAGAGACCTTTGGAGATGAAGAAGAAAAACGCTCCTGGGGGAGCTTCATGAAACAAAAAGCCTGGAGAGAAAGTTAGTAGATGTAGCCATGTTTGCCATATGCCTTTCCAGTTGAGAGAGAGAAACCCTGAACATCATCAGCCTTCTTGAACAAAGGTATCTTTCCCTGAATGCCTTAGATTGGGCATTTCTATAGACTTGCTTTAATTTGGACATTTTCATACCCTTAGAACTATAAACTTGCACCTTAATAAATTCCCCTTTTTAAAAGCCGCTCTATTTCTGGCATATCACATTCTGGCAGCTAGCAAACTAGAACAAACTCCATATCCCCTTGTTTGAATCCATAAAAATTCCTAAAATCTTTAGAATAAGGGAGACAGAGTTTTAGGCCATCGGATCTCCTGCGTCATGCTTAGCCATAAATTCTTTCTTTGAAACCTTGATTTCTCAGGGATTGGTCATTTGAGCATGTCAGGCAGAGGTACCACCTGACCATTTCTTAGGATCAATTTGGCAACTTTGGCAGTACCAAGGGTCTCTGAGGAATGAGGAGTTGTCTGCCCAAAGTTATGGAGCCCCAACAGCATGTAATTGAGCCTTTTACAGCCATAGGCCCTGTTAGCCTAGAGGATTGGCAATCAGGTTTTCCCCTGCCCTGCTGGCAGTCCAGCCTCTTTGGTGCCTTAAAGCTTCAAAGGAAGAAACAGTTTCCAGTTCTAGGTCTGGATAAGTGACTTTGTGAGTGGGTCACCAAGGTAGAAGTGCATCAGGAAGTTTGTTCAAGGGGCCGAGTGCCCTGGATTGGGCTTGGAGGGCCTGGGCCCTGCTTCCAGAACAATTTCCCTTTGCTCTGAGCTCTACACCTTTCTGTTTTCTGAGTACCATTCTGGTCAGGATTCGAGACCCTGACCTGAGTCTCTCTGTTGATAACAGATATTCAACCCTTTTCTTTGTCTCTCAAAAGCATATTTCTGTGTTTCTGCTTTTTTTGTGTTTATCTAGCTTTCTATTTGTGTCTTCTGCTAGTTCAGTGTATCTTTTCATACATCCATACAGTAAAAGCAAATTAACAAAAAAATTCTTTAAAGACCTCTATTCAAATTGTATAAAAAAAAAATGTGTGTGTACATTTCTAGAGTCACAGAAGTTAGGAAAACTGAGCTTCTAGTGCTCATTTAAACTTATAGGCCAGAAAACTCAGAACTTTATCAATTGCTTTTATAGCACTGCTGATGAAGATCATTCCAGGACCTAGAGAGATGAAACTGTAACTGGAAAATTACAATTTAAGGGATAATTATAGTTGCTGAATCATTATATAATTTTTTTTCTTTCTATAGAAAAATTTAATACCTGAAATTACTGCAACTGAACTAGTATCATCCTTGATTATATTACTATTGTAATGGTAACAACTCCTTCTCTCCTTGTTTGAATCCATAAACCTTGAACCCCCGAAACTCAAGCAGACAGATTTTTGGGCCAATAGGCCATCTGATCTCCTGCTTCATGTCTAGCAATAAACTCTTTCCTTCTTTGAAACCCTGGTATCTCAGGAATATATTCATTTGAGCCACCAGGCAAAAGAAGCAACTGCCGTTGTCTAGTAACAATTTGGTGACCCAAATGAAGTAAAAGGTCTAAGAAGCAAGGAGGCCATTTGTCCAGGGTTCTGGGGCCCTGTAGGAAAGGTAAGGTGGAAACCAAGCCTTTTGCAGCCAATACACATTCTTTAGTCTAGAGACTCGGCAGCTGGGTTTTCTCTATTATTCTGGCACTCCATACCCTTTTAGTGCCTTAAGAAGTTTAGAACAGAGAAACCATTTCCAGTTCCAAGTCCAGCATCTGACTGGGTGAGTGGGTCATGGGGGTAGAAGTGGATTGGTATGCCAGGTCGGAGGTTTGAGTCCCCTAGACCTACAGACCTATAGGGCTGAGTCTTACTTCTGGAATGATCCACCTTCTGTTTTCTGGGTACCATTCTGTATGAGATTTGAGACTCTGAACTGTGTTTGTCTTTACAAGGTTTAAAACCCTACCCTGAGTTTGTCTGTTGAGTGCACTCCTGGAAAATAAGTAATCCAACAATTAATTTGTATCCAATGAAATTAAGTCAGGCTGTTTAACTGTTAGCCATTGTGTTACCTAGGTGTAGTAAGTGTCTAGTGCTTGCTTATTTGTTAATCAGTGTGTTAAGCATTTAATGCCTATTTAATTGTTCATTGGTATATTCGGTCTTGCTATTAATTGGTGTGTTACTTAGATATAGTGTGTTAAGTGTTTGTTTAAATTTGCTATTTGGGTCCTACTGCATTTGTATTGGTCAAGTGTCCTAATCGGGTACTGATTACAGACATTCTTTAAAAATGGAAACTTTGGGCTGCATTGAAAATTTGAAAGATTTTTGTTATGAGTCTATGAGAAAAAGGCGTATTTCTGTAACATAATCTGGCCTCAATAGAGTGAGAAGTGGCCTGAGAATCACTTTATAGAGGGATACTACCATTAAAGTTAAAGCTACAGGTATTACAGTGAAAATCTTTCTGCATAAGAGAGCACAAATGGGATGAGATGATGTATATTCAGTCTTTCATTTGTCCCTCTCAAATATATTTCTGTGTTTCTGTTTCTTGTGTGACTAACTTTCTATTTGTATCTGCTTGCCTGTCCAATGTATATTCTCATATCTCCAGGTGGCAAATAACAAAAAATTCTAAAAGACCTCTATCTGTACTGTTTAAAGATAAAAAAGCATTTTTACATAAAATTAGTACCCCTGGAGTCCCAGAGGGGAATAAAAAGGAAGAAAATCCTCTGATCACCAAAATTTAAAAAACTTATTTTTGTAATTACTATACATGAACTTGGGTATTAGAAAAAACACCCCTGGAATTTCTCTAAAACATCAGGAGGCTGCCAGAGAGGTGCCTATAGAAAAGGCAAAGAACTTTTCCAATTGTCCCAGTCACAGCTTTGACTGAAATAGATCTAATAATTGGAAATAGTTAAAAGAAGAGCACAGAAACTCTGAAATTCCATGGTCCTCATCTAAAACGTTTAAGTCCAGTTTCAACACGACAGGCCACCTAGTCCCTGCCTGCAGGGCCTCTCCATCTAATGCAGCCTTGAAGGAAAAGCTGGGTGTAGAAAGATGGGGGAGGTGTGGTTTAGAACCCTTCTTACTGAGCCAGGAAATTAGAAATAATAGGCATAGAAAATGCTGTGGAAAAGGTCGTGTTTGTAAAAATTACTTTTTCCCAGTAATACCTTTGCTATGGTTAACGGTAATAAGCAGATCATTATTAAAATATGAATAGCCTTGGGACAGGAGTAACTAAATAAAATCTAATTACCAAATTTCAATAAATAAAATGAAAGGTCCTTGAGAGCTATAAAAAAAGTTTTCTTGGATTTAGGCTTGGGACAAATTAAAAAATTGCAGTATATTTCCTAGAACTTAATAGTCAATGTACTTTTATGGTTGTTTATAATTTCAGGATATTATGAAACAAAAAGACTTTTTAACCTCCATTAAAAGGAATTTTTATGATGGATGTTTGAGTTGAACAAATGTAATTTTACTCTGGATATGTCTCCCTAAATTCATACAAGCTTATTGATAATATAGGCTAATATTATAAATACAATCTCAAAATTACATTTATACCATATAATAAAGTGAAAATATGCTGATGATCCAAATGTCAGTTCAGTTTGGTAAGAAATATAAATGATTTTTTTATAACCCTGATTACCTGGATTTCATAGA
>PVIY010010447.1:0-68623 GCA_004026745.1 Myrmecophaga tridactyla
ATTAGAAGAAATGGCTGCCTTTACAAAATGAGATTAGGATTAAAACATGGCTTTTCTAGTGTACGTACATCATTTCAAACCAGCACATTCCACATTCTGAACCCTAAAAAAGACATGTTTTCCCTATATACAAAATATATTCATTCTATAACAATATCAGAGAACCTTAAACCATTTCAGTAACATTACAAATACTATACAAGGTTAAAACCAGTACAAAATCTCAAAGTTAGTTGCAAGCATGGTCTGTTCTAAGGCAATAGTATCCCCTGGCTTTGGACCTTTGAAAACTCATAACAAGTTTTTTTGCTGCCAACATAGAAAGAAGGGACATTCATAGGATACATATACCCATTTCCATAGAGAGGAAGGAGCACAGGGGTCACTGGACCCACACAGTTTCAAAAACCTGCATGGCAAAGTCCGTTAGATTTCAACATTTGAGAATCATTTATCTTTGGGGTTTTAGAAAGCAGCAGTCCCACCCTTTCCAAAGGCTAATCACAGGCCTGCCTCTCTCTGAATGCAACCTTGGGGGACATTGGGGAGACCACCTTTTTCTCGACTTCACCCTCTCCAAGCATCGGGGCTGCACCCGGGCTCTCTGCCATTTCCAGGCCACATGGTCAACTCCTCCATGTGGTGGCAGCCAGGCTCTCCCCAAACCCCAAGGAATCAACTTCACCCTCTCCGAGGCCTGAGGCAGCATGACTCTTCCACTGCAACGAGGTGGAAGGCCCATCCTCTGCCTTCGGGGCAAACTCACCCTCTCCATGGGCTTGGGTGGATCCGCTCTCCTGGCCTGAGGCTTCTTGACTTCAGACCTCAGCCTCCATGGTTTTGCCTCTGAAGTTATTTTTACTCCAATGTGTCCCTTCTCTGAACCCCTCAGTCCAGACTGATAGTGGCTCTGTTTATACAGGTCCCCCAGCATTCTCGTTGGCTTTCTATGCAGTAGCCTTGGGTCAGGCCCATCAGACATAAGGAGTTTCCACAAATCCTTCCTGGGTAACTCCACGTCTGATCCTGGCTTTCTCTGACATGTCTGACTGGTTTCACGTTTGGTTAAATCCTCACACAGGGCACTATTCTCGCAGTCTCCCTTTCTGGAGGCCCAGGATTTTCCAGGACATCAGTTTCTGATTTCTTTGTACTCAAGAGTTCAGTTTTCAGCTTATCTCTGTCCTGTCTCATTTCACTATGAGCTGCAAGGAGAAACCAGGCTGCACTTTCCACATTTAATTTGGAGATCTCTTCTGCTAAATATCCAAGTTCATGCCTTTTAAAATCTGCCTTCCAGCTAAAACCACTAGTCAATTTTGCCAGATTATCTGCCATTTTAAAACACGGTTCGTCTTCCTTCCAATCTGAAATAATACATGCCTCATTTCTGTCTAGAGCTTCATCACAGGTATCTTAAGAGTCCACATTTCTACCAACAGTCTCTTCAAAGCATTTTAGGCCTCCTCTATCAAGCTCCTCACAACTCCTCCAAAATCTTCCCCTTATCCATTTAAAAAGCTGTTCCAACACGTTTGGTATTTGCAAACTACAGCAGCAGCATCCCACTTCTCAGGTACCAAATCTGTTGTAGTTTGCTAGCTACCAGAATACAACACACCAAAGATGGATTGGCTTTTAATAAAAGGGGATTTATTTAGTTAACATGTAGTTCTTCAGAGGAAAGGCAGCTAACTTTAACTGAGGGTCTTTCTGACACGGGAAGGCACAGGGCAATCTCTGCTGCCTTCTCTCCAGGCCTCTGGGTTCCACCAACTTTCCCCAGGGTGTTTTCTTTCTGCATCTCCAAAGGCCTGGGCTGAGCTGCGAGTGCTGAGATGAGGTATGCTGAGCTGCCTGGGCTGTGCTGTGTTGAGCTCTCTCATTTAAGCACCAGCCAATTAAACCAAACATCACTCATTGCAGCAGGCACGCCTTGTAGCCGACTCCAGATGTGATCAGGAACAGATGAGGTTCACATGCCATTGGCTCATGCCCACAACAACAGAACTAGGCACCTTCACCTGGCCAAGTTGACACCTGAACCTAACTACCACAATTCGTTTCCAAAGACTTTCAGAGAAAATCTATTTCTTGCCCTTTCTAGCATCTAGTGACTGCCCCCATTCCTTGGTCTGTGGTTTGCCTCCATCTGTAAAACCTGCAACAGTGAGGAGTTCTTATCCCATCCCACCACCCTGACCTCCTCTTCTGTCTCTCTCCTTCATACTTCAAGACTCTTGTGACATTGGACCCCCCCAGATAATCCAGGATGATCTATCTCAAGGTTCCTAATTTAATCATATCACAAAGTACTTTTTGCCCTGTAAGGTAATATAGTCACTGATTCCAAAGATTAGGATGGGGACGTCTTGCCTCATCCTAATCATTTGTTTATATAACAAATCAGTGAGTCAAGGAAGGCTACCTCCCTGCAGTCCAAACACAGGCCGCTTCTCCAGGCTGGGCACACTCCAATCACTGGAGTCTGGAATTCATTGCTGGAAGTAGATGGCAGAGGGAGAGGGGTAGGGATTATAGATATATGGCTAATGATCAAGTTTTCAGGCAGTTGAGTTTCTATGGTTTACAAGTGCTTTAAAACTAGTCCTTTCAAATGGTGACTCATAAAAACTCCACCCCATGGGAAATGAAGAATAAGTGTGCCTCATAACAAGCAAACCTCCCACATAAGGAAATCTGCCCTTACCCATGTAGATAATATGCCAAAGCAACAGATCAGAGAACTAAAGTCAACCTTCATCCTGCTAGAACTCCCAGCAGTTTGTGCCACTTAAATGTCTACTAATGGGCTAAAGCAGCTACTAATGGGCTAATAAGTTTGGTCATTAACAGTTTCTTAAGCACTGGACGGGGGGAGCTGTGCAACTTTAGCTACTGCCCCTGAGAATGAAATGAGTTGTCTCCATTTGTAAAAAGGCCCTAAATCGGGGCAAGAATTTTTTTTTTCCCTAAAGGTTGACATGTTTGGCTTCATGCATGGAGGCAGCAGTTCACGATACCAAAGAGTTTCTCACTCTATTAAGATATTCACTGTGAGTTCCCTGCCAGGTTCATCCTCCTGGCATTTCGATGTTGGTTTAAAGACCATGAATTACTTCCAGAGAGACTAAAGAATAGAGGAATTCTTAAATGAAGCCTTAAGACATAAAATCAATCAGAAATGAAGTCAGAGACTCATTACAGTTGTTACATGAATGCCCCTAAGCTTAATCAGCTCAGAATGCAAATGAAATCAGGGAATCTTTTTATCTGACTATGACTAATCAAGGCTCCGCAAGCTTTTTCACTCAGTCAGTAAAGATTTACACACAGTGGGTAATGTTCTAGGAACAGGGGTACCTTCTATGAATGAAAAGACTAAAAATAAAGAGTAAATAAGGAAATTATATGATATTTTAGAAGGTGACAAATGCATGGAAAACAAGCAAGGAAAGGGGAATCAGGACAGCCTGAGGGGGTGCAATGTGTCAGCAGAACTCCTTGAGGAGGTGACATTTGTTTAAATGACTTGAAGAAAGTAAGAGTGTTGTCAGGAGGAAATTCAGGCACGGGGTAACAGCTAGTGCAAAAGCTCTGAGGCAGGAGAATATCTAGCTTATTTGAGAAAAAGTAAGGAGGCCAATGTGGCTGGTGAAGGGAGAGAAGATGAAGTCATAGGGGGTGCCAGAGACACAGATTCTGTGGGCCTCATAGGCCACTGTAAAGACCTTGGCCTTTATTCCAAGATGAATGGAAAACTGCTAGAGGGTTTAGAACAGAGGAGTGAAGGAATCTGGTCCCAAATAAGTCTCCCCCAGTTGTTTCTAGGGAACCTTAAAGTGATGCTTTGTGTGGAGTCAAGAACAAGTTAATTCTTTGCACCGGTTTGAATCTATGTGTATCCCAGAAAAGCCATGTCCTTTAATCCTCATTCAGTATTACTGGGTCAGACCTTTCTGTTTATTTCCATGGAGCTGTGATCCACCCAGATGTGGCTGGTGACTTTTGATTAAATGGATTCCATCGAGATGTGTCTCTACTCACTCATGGTGGGATTGCTAGTGGAGCCCTTTAAGAGGGAACCATTTCGGAAAAAGCTGAGAGCAATGAGAGTCACCAGAACTGACAGAGCCAATAGAACAGACAGAGCCCCAGGGATGCCACTGAAGAGAAAGCTAGCAGATCTTGCCATGTGCTTTTCCAGCTGAGAGAGAAACCCTGAATGTCATCAGCCTTCTTGAACCAAGGTATATTTCCCTGGATGCCTTAGATTGGACATTCTTACAGTCTTGCCTTAATTTGGACATTTTCAAGGCCTTAAAACTGTAAACTTGAAATTTAATAAATTCCCTTTTTAAAAGTCATTCCATTTCTGGTATATCACATTCTGGCAGCTTACAAACTAGAACATTTTGTTCTCCCACAGTTGCCTTCTCACCTAGATACCTCTTTCTACCTCCACCAACAATGCTGTGATGGTTGGGTTCTGGCATCAACTTGGCCAAATGATGATGCCCAGTTGTCTGGTCAGGCAAGCACTGGCCTGACCTTGCTACAAGGATATTTCCTGGCTGGTTGATTAAACCATCAGCCGGTTGATTGCATCTGTGGCTGATTACAGCTGCGGTCAACTAAGGCATGCCTCCCATAAGGAGATAATCCAATCAGTTGAAGGTTTTTAAGGGAGAAGAGAGACTCTTTCACTGCTTCTTCAGCTGGCGAGCCTCTCCTGTGGAGTTCATCCAGACCCTTCATCAGAGCCACCAGCTTCACAGCCTGCCCCATGGATTTTGGACTCCCAGGGTTGCATGAGACACCTTTATAAATCTCATATTTACAAATCTCTCCTGTCGGTCCTGTTTCTCTAAAGAACCTTGACTAACAAAAATGCCCTTGGCAAAAGTCCAATGCCTGGCAGACTGCTGCTCCCTGGTGCTCCCAAATAGTCAAACCCCAGAGTGCTGGGCAGGCATGGTCTACCCAGTCCCATCCCGCCTTCTGAGAGTGAGTTCCCAAAGCCATGAAGCTTCAACCTGCAGCTCATGCCTCTCAAGGCTCCTCCAGCTTTTTTACCTTCTTGCTGAGCTAGTAAACTGTTCCTACTTCTGAAAAAGGCAATCCCTAATATTTTTCCATTCCTAAAGATACACTTAGCCTTATAATTCAAGATTTTTCTTATCGTTCCATTTTCTCTGAGTGTATTATTTTTTTGAAACGTAGTTGGTTGACTTTAAAATCTGACTTCTCTTCTCATCTCTCCTTTGAATTTATCCTGTCTTGGGACCCCCTCTGATGGACTTTATTGTAACTTTCTCTGATATTTCACACCAAGCCTTGTATACAGTAAGCACTGGGTCAATATTGGCTAAATTACTGTTTGTTAATTCCCTATGAGCTCAGCCCTTGTGAGGCACTGAAACAGTCAGTGAGTTAAATACCTTTACCACCACCACCAAAAAAGGATTATATGTCCAATAGCAAAGTCTGAGAAATAGTATCAAATACTAGATGAATACAGTTGACTACAAGAATTAAATATTACAAACCCAGACCCCTGTGAATTCAGGAAGAATGGCGTGGGGTCTGAGAGGTTGGGCATGATTTCCCAGGGATGAGAAGACATGAGCTGGAGAAATTGATACGTATTTGATGCAGTATCAAATAAGACCCTTAAAGCCACCATAATCTGTTGAAAAGGGAAATATTGGGATAATTGGTAGCCAAAATTTGTCTTGCAGAATAACTGTAAAGCCAGTGAGCTATTTTTTACAACTAGTGTTGGTAAAATCTTTGTGTAGTCAGTTGGCCCTGTCTGTAGTTTCACAGCATTAAGTAAGGGAGTGCAGAATATACCTCAGCAGACACCCTATCAGTGTTCCATCAACAACAGAAACATACTGCACGCTACCTACCCCATCCGATGAGCTTAGATGACAAAGATAAAAGCATTGAACCTTTGGGTGAGACAAGTCAGGTATTTGGGGAGACTGAAGGGTTTGTTGTAGGTGTGCAGCCTTTGTTAATTGTCACCAAGAATTACCACAAGTATATATTGGAGGAAAACTTGTTTGCAGACAGGAATTATTGCAAACAATAAATGGAACTCAGGAGACCACAGAGCATGTAGGTTTAGGGTGAACCACCTTGGTTGCTGTGCATTACACCAAGAGGCAGAATATTGCTGGTAGATGTTACCTCCAATGAGGGTTAGTAAATGAAGAGCCCCGATTGTAAGTAGGAACCCAAGAGGCTGTAAGGAAATAAACCACCCCAAGGTATTGAGGACAGAGATGGAATCATAAGAATCAGTCTGTCCAGACCAGAAAGAGAGAATATATTCTGCGGTTTGATGAATGCCTACAAATTTGTTGGCATTCCTCTTCCACCTGCAAAAACATTTTCAGAACATGTATTCCAATAAAAGAAACAATATATATCTGTGGGCATAATAAAAGAGCTAGAAATGGCTTGCAGGAATGATGGGTCACGACTATTTTAAAAAATGATTGTTTAACAGATTATAATGATTTTCCTTTGTTAGAATTAGTTTGTAGTGTTTGAGTGATATCTGCTACAAGGGAGAAAATTATAAAATGTATTAATCAAGGTACTATTTACCCTCATACTAAAGAATTGTTATTTGTTGGTTTGAGCTCGTACATGTGGATTCCAAGTGTCCTTACTTGACTGTAGAGGGGCCCAAATTCATGCTTAGAAATTGAAGTCGTGTGAAGGATAAAGACTTCACATTTGTGCAACAACTATTCTATAAACAAGAGTTAAGTAGGTTGAATTACATACAAAAATAGGTTGTGGGCTAGGAATCTGGTAAGTCTTTTCATTATGGAATCATAATTTTGAAAAGTGAATAACCATTTGCTGATTACTCTGAAGGTGTAAAAAATGGATTTTCACTGATTGTGTTTTCTGAAAGTGGAATCTACCTGCCTTTGCAGACCCTAATTCTTCAAGAAAAGATCAACCGTCTTTCTTTAAAGATAAAGCAATGACTAACCCCAAAAGAAGTGTACAGTCAGACCCCTGAACCATTATTTTGTTCCATCTCCTTTCTCACTTTAAATCTCAGTCAAATTTGGTCTTTAGCCCTGCCGTTTTACGAGGCTTATATGTACAGGCTTGCCCAGCACAGTTCTGCTTTATACTTGATGCCCTTACTAAGGAACTTGGAATTCATTGTATTTTAAGATCAATTAAGAAGGCAGTATTTTGTATATTATTCACATCCTTCTCCGAGGATGAACTGGCAGTCTTTTTACAACTCTCTTGGCAGGCTTTGCTAAGAATCCAGACTTCCCTCTCTGAGTTTGCTGAGTTTGCATTTTTCAATCCCAAATTAAAATCTTGTCATCATCTCCCTCTCTCTAGCATCCACGCCCTGTTGTCAGTGGTTCCCTAAACACAGTGAATATTAGTTGGAGATTAGCAATTGAAATCAATTAACAAGAATTCATTGGGCTCCCCAAACATATCTCAAATAGTGCTAAATTCCTGGTAGTGATATTCTTTTTTTTTTGTATCCTGTGCGGTAGGGTCACATCTCATTCTTTTTCATGTGAGTATTCCATTCTCGTACTTTCTGCTGTGGTTGTTGTTTGTTTGTAGTGCATAGGCCAGGAATTGAAACCAGATCTCCCATATGGCAGGTGAGATTTCTACCACTGAACTACTCTTGGAACGCTGATATTCATTTTAATGAGACAATGTTTCTTCACCATTTACTAATGCACTTGTACTTGAAAATATGTTTTCCAGGTATATATGTGGAAACTGAGGCTTAAAGAAAGAAGGAAAAGCTCACAGGAAGCACAGCCAAGGAGCTCCTCTCACCTCTACTCAATAAACCCACAAACCGCTTCCCCAACTCACACACACACACACACACACACACACACTCATATACACTCACCGGTGATAGTAGGAGTCCTTCAAAAGAGACACCCATTCATTCTACCAGTGTCCTATTTTCTGGCTCTCCACTTTTTGTGTGTTGAATTGGTAATGGAGCTAATAAAGGTTCAAGATTGCTCTTTCTGGGGGCCAAATTTTTCTTTTCTCCGTGTCATGCTTTTTATTCAGAAAATAATTTTCTTTGCATTGTTTTCACAAAAGCTTTCCCACACCCCCAAATAATGCAGAGAAATTGGCTTTTATTTTGAACGGGCTTTTTCAATGCACACTGTATCTCTCAGCTTATCTATTATATTAATCCAAGCCTCAATGATACAATGGGTAAAAACAGTGTGCGGATGTGTATAAATGAAAAATTTAATAGATTTCCCTCTTAATGTAATAGAATTGGCATGAGGCATCGGGAACAGCAGTGAAAGTAGTCACTCAAGCATTGTGTTTACATGATATTTAAATACAAGTGGCTGGGGTAAAGTACTCCTAAGTACACCTGAAAGGGATGGTGCCTCCTAATCATTGTTTCAGCAATTGACAGTTGTTTACACAACAGCAGCACATTCGCTGCTGATTTGAATAATAAACACGCTTAAATACCAGCTGGATAATAGAAGGATAATTGAAACATAGTTTAAAGCTCTGATTTACAGGCATTGTAGCAACACTTTTATTTGCTGTACAATGCCACACTTCTGTGCAGTCTCCAAAAAAAATTTTTAAGGTATTGTTTCAAACATATTGGGGTCTATTAAGCTTGATTAATACACCCAGCATATGTAACCATGGCTCGAGCTCTGCCCGGGTGTACTTGAGACAGCCGTTCTGCCATGGGTTTTATCAAACCGCGCCGGGCTCGAAAGGAACCACTCAGAAGACCCAGGAGGCAGCTCAGAAGGGTGGATGGGACCTCAGATACCTGACAGAGCCAGAGGCTGCCATCTGGCCTTACGATTCATGGGTGAAAATGAGGGCATTGACCTAAATACTCTCTGATTGGGAAATGTTACAAAGTTATGATTCTCCATCAGAACTTCTTCTGCTTTTCAGGGTCCTTTTCCTTTTTCCATCCCCATTGTTTCCACCTTTAGCTCAGACCAGTTTCACCTTTTTCCTGGCCAACTACAAGAGTATCTAATCCCAGAGCATCCCTGTTTCAGCCAGCCCATGCGGCATCACCAGGTCAATTGCTCCTTTTCAGGTAGGAATGCCAGAAGGAGGCCAGCTACCTGCTCAGGTCGGCTCTCGTGGGGAAGCAGGACTCGGCCATTGCTAGTTACCTTCCCGGGTCCTCAGATTTGGCAATCTCAAACACAATAGTACCTATTCATTTGGAATAGGCCACACTTTGTGGAAGTTACTCATGTAACCAAATTAGTGGATGCCTAATTTACCAACCAGAATGCTAATGTGTTCATTGATTTATCTGTTTCCATGGGAGCTATGTCTTACGGGGTAATCCACATTGGTCATTCAGAACACTGGTGTGATTACCTCAGAAGAGCAAATGATGCGTCAGAAAGTTGCTTCATGAACATAAAGTAAAAGCAAGCAGAAAGGGACGAACTGCCCCTCTCCCCTCCAGGGAAAATGCTGCCTGGAAGAAACAGCACCCACTCATTGTATGCCAAGCACCAGACCAGCCATTTATCATCTCTAATTCTTATAAAATCCCCTGGGAATTGTAACTCCCTTTTAAATATAAGTGACTAATCTAAGGCCACATAGTTCCTGAATTACAATGTAGAAAACACACTACTTGCTAATTAATTACTAATTATTATATTGATGACCAACAATTATAATCGGACCCTGTTGTTCACAGGGCACTCTCTCTCTCTCTCAGACTGGGCTGAGTAAAATAGGCAGGTGTTTATTTGCAGGGGCAGTCTGACACCCCCTCTGTTACATGGTGGGTGCCCCATAAATGTTGAACGAGTGACTGAGTGAAAGGTTAAATGAACCTTAAATAATTGTTACTTGATGCCAGACATGTCTTTCTGAGAATACAGCCTGGAATGCAGAAGAGAGTTTGGACCATAATTACATCTCCAATCCATTAAGAAATGGTGCTGCTTCTGCAGATAGCTAATCTCTTCTGAAATGAGTGGCTTGCTAAAATTTCGTTTCCATCACAACCATATCCCGAAATTCTGAAGACAGCATTCCTTGGTGCCATCTTGCCCTCAGAGCCCCTTCTAGGAGAATTTGCCCCATTCCCAGTCACTGTTGAATTGCTGAAACTCTCTACTATTGAAACTCTCTATTCCCTCTGGCCTCAGCTGTGTAGGGTGAAGGGCACTTGATCCAAGGACAGCAGGTGCAGAGGCCAGCCCATAACCTGTGGCATTGCCTGACCTAACAGAGGAGGCAGGTCAACCATCTCAAAACCTCCTCCCACCTACCCTTGCCCCAACCCCTGTCACCACAACCCCCTCCCCCATGATTAGAGAAAACTCAGGCAGTTGGTAGTGAAACCAGAGGCTAAAAGTGTGCATAAAGCCACGAGGTATCAAAGCAAGTTACAGTTCTATAGAAGCAGGAGCTATGAGAAAGAGAACCCCTCCCCCCCAAAAAAGAAGAAAGAAGCCCCAGTTAGTTATGGGTAACAGCAGAGGCACTAGAATGAAATGATCAAGCCCATGGACTCTGGAATCAGACTGTCTTAGTCTGAATCCCATTACCTCCTTCCCCCTAACAGTGTTACCTTGCAATAGTTACTCAACCTCTCTGGGCCTCTGCTTCCTTACCTATAAAATGATAAAAATATTACCTGCATCCTAGGAATTGGCACATTCTCAGTCCAGCACATGGATTAGCTCAATTAAGCCTCACCACAACCCCAAGAAGCACTATTCTTAAGCCCATTTACAGATCAGGGAATTGAGGGTCAAAGAGGTAAAATCACGCACATTGTCCAAGTCCATATTGTGAGCAAGTGACAGGGCTGAGATTTGAATCCAGGCAATCTGGCTCTAAAATAGCCATACAGAAAAAGAACAGTGGTCATACAGGAGAGACCGAGAGAAATGTGTACTCAGGAGGTGGTCTGGCTGGACAATCGCCAGGTTGTCTCTACTCACAGGGAAGCACAGGTCACCCACCTCGCTTTGCATAAGGTGGTCTGGACGGGTCTCTTTTTCTTGAAACTGAGAGACCCTGACTAACACCGAATCAGTCCTGAACCCGGTGGGGAGGAGGTGCAGGGTGGGACACAGGACAGATCTTCGATGATACGCAGGGTATAGGGGAGTTAGTAAAGCATGGTGGGAAGGTGGAGAGGAGAGGGAGCCCCCACAACCCCGCTGTCAATACAGTAACAGGGTGAAGGCTGGGCTTCCATTCATAGAGTCTGGGGCCCAGACTTTGGGCCCACATGAGGCGTGACTTGTGAGGAACTTGGTAGCCTTGGCCATAACTCAGTTGCAAAGGGCTTAGAAATTATGTAAAGACCACAAAGTATATGGACGCTGTGCACCATAATGGGCAACTTAATGGGAAGGGGCACGTCCCCTACCTTTCCTAAGAGGCTCCATGCCAGGAGCTCAGCTTTGCTTTACTGTTAAGTTGAAGTGTGTTCACTGCTGTTAACCTGCCGAGGTTGAAGCGTGGCAGGCACAGCTGGGTGGAAATGGACTTTGAGAACAGGAAAAGGATAAGTTTCCTTTTCTCCTAACCCTCTGTATAATTTGTAAATTAAAAAAATATATACTATAAGATTACATTACGTGATAGCAAAAAAATATTATAAATTGCTAGTAATGAAGAAAGCAGGAGAGTGTTCCATGAGCAGAAGAATGGGTCGCACCCTTTTCTGGAAGAAGGAAAGTGCATTTTTGGATCAATGACTGGTGGCAGCAGGGCCCAGGAAGCTGAAACTTAGAATTACACATCAAGGAGCCTGAGGCTAAGCAGGGAGCTGGCCAAGGAGGGACAGCTAGGATGGAATGGAATAAGACATGAGGCAGGAAAAAGGGAATAATTGAAATTCTATACAGTGAATATTCAATACCCACGTCATCCTTACAAACCCAGGTTTTTATCCCAGGGTTAAAGAAGATCAAGAATTTTTTTACTAAAACTCCTGAATGAATTGGAAAGAGTTAAGATAGCTTGTGAGGACCAACAAGCATTGACGTAACTCTCCAAACTACCTATCTTTTAAGAAAGCTGGACAGGCAGCATGTCCTACACAAAAACCCAGACATCCCAGTCAGGATTTCCATTACCTCATTCTACATATAAATGGACAAACAAAGATTTTCACACACCTAAAGAAAGACAGCAGTATGAAAAGGGAAATCCAAGATAATCTTAATGTACCCATGGAGATAACAGGTAATTCTGGCATAAATAGAAAACTAAACAAGCAAATAACCCTAATTAATATATTCAAAATATTTGCAAAGAGCCACAAAACAAGGTGGAATACTATTTACATGTTTGCATGAAAAGCATATAAAAAAGAACACTTGGGAATTTAAATGAATGATTAATGAAATAGAAAATTCAAAACAAGTATGAAAGATAAAATCAAAGAAATCACCAAAAAGTAGTTCAAAAAGGCAGAGACATAAACTTTGGAGAAAATAAGAGAAGAAATACAAATCAATCCAATAGGTTCAACATCAAATAAATAGGTGTTTCAGAGAGAATAGAAAAAATAGATAATAGAAAAAAATTCCCTATGCCAGAGACTTTTGATAAATGGATCCATTTTGAATGATCCAGTGAATGAAAAGGGAACTATAAATGTGAAATTTCAGATCATCAAGGATTAAGAGTAGAATCTAGACACTTCCAGTCAGAAAAAAACAAATCGCTTACAAAGAAATGAGAATGAAATTGATCTCAGATTCCTCAGCTGCGACACTGAATTATAGAAAGTAATTGAGAAGATAACCCTTTTCAAAATTCTGAAGGAAATTGACTTCAGTACCCCGTTAAATTGTCAATTAATTCAGACATGTAAATATTTTCAAAGTTTATCTTCCACACCCTGTATTAGGAAATTACTTGAGGATCTGCTCCAGCAAAACAAAGTAAAATACAAAATAGAAAAGCCTGGAATTCAGAAAATATTGGCTGCAGGCCAGAAGTGAGGTAAAACTCAGAATAACATCTATGCCACAAGGTGGTGCAATGGTGGCTCAGTGGCAAAATTCTCACCTGCCATGCTGGAGACCTGGGTTCGATTCCTGGTGCCTGACCATACCAAAATAAAGAAAGAAAGAAAAGAAAACATCTATGCCACAGAGTTGGGAGCAATCAGTCTTGATGGAACAGCAGGATACAGAACACCGGAAGAAAATAATCCACAATAAAAAGGTGTTTCCATAAATCTGATATCATGCTTGAGAGATGGAATAATTTTAAGGATAAGTTTAAGGCAAACAATTCAAGAAAAAAATGCTATTATAGCATTAAAGAAAAAACAGAAATTGAATAAGAAAGATTTGATAGGATAGAATTACTTCTGTTATCTGCAGTTCAACCTAACAAACACACCTCCCTTTATATTACCCATGTATATACAAAAATACATAAATCTACTTATATAGAAAGTTAACTTTTTAAAACACTGTAGTCAGTCCTGATATATTTATGGAACTGACTTTTTCACATAATAATCTTATTTGGACACCATTCTAATATAAGTATAGTCATAATTCATCCTCTCAAATGAGTTCATAATATAGCCCATGTTGAGTTATGAGGTATTCACCCATTCCCCTTTTAATGAATATTCAGATTGTTTCCATATTTTTAGTATAACAAACAATACTATATAAATATCCTTACATATATTCTCACATGTCTCTACAGAATAGATTCTAAAAGCGGGGTAACAAACACTTTCAGATTATTGTCCCAAAAGGTTTTAGCAGCTCATACTTGCACCAGCATTACACAAGAGGACACTTTTATCGTACCGTATTTGTCCTGGATGTTAACGATTTTTATTTATTTATTTTTGGTCAAACTGTAATTTTAAGTTTTTTTTTTTGCATAGGTGGGCATTGGGAATCGAACCTGGGTCCCCGGCATGGCAAGCGAGAATTCTGCCACTGAGCCACCGTCACACCACCCAACTGACTGTAATTTTAATTTTGGCAAGCAGATTTATTTCTAAAGGTCCCTGCCCCCAGATACCTTTGAATGAGGCCATTTTGAGTTGTGTGTGTGCTGAGTAAGTAGACGTCAATAGACAGGAACGGCTTTGGAGCGACGGCATGAAAGAGGGTGCGTGTGAGAGCAGGCAAGGGGTGAAGTGACCTCACATGCCCGTCCTGGGGACGACGGTGACTCCCGCAGGCACAGTCCTTCCAGGCGCAGTGCCTCACCCAGAGCACGTGCTGGGGGGGCCCGGAAGCCACCCTGCTCCGTGCCGCATCATCCGCCCCGCCCACCCGGTTTCTGTGGATTAGAACAGCGAAGGGTCCGGACCCAGAGACAACAGATCCACAAGCCGTCAGCTCTTTCTAACACGTCTAGGGGTGAAAAGACTGCTAGACCAATTCGACTTTCAACCTCAAGAATTTGAATTCGGGAACCATGGGCAGAATCACATGGCTCATTGGAGTGGCTGCAACCCTGTGGCCAAGGAGTGGAGCTGAGGACCAGGGTGAGCCAAAGTTACCGGGACGCTGCAACAATAAGGAAGAGTAGAGATTGAGCAGCGTTAGAGAAAAATAGCTGTAATAGAAGAAAAACTATAGAGTACAAAGAAAAGCCAAACCACTTGTTAGAAAGAAGAAAATAGAGCACGTGGATAAAGGAAAGCAGAGACACAGGACAAACTTTGCTTGGTCAGGAGGGAAAAGGAGCCAGCTCTCCCATGAACCTTAATTCCTGATGCTTCCCTGGTTCCCTGTTTCTGTTCCACTTCTGTCCATACTTTATATTGCAATAATTTTATTGGCTGTTTTTCCTTATTATACAAGTGATCCAAATGCACCAAAATATTTTGAAAACTCAAAACAGAAGCAAATGAAGATCCATCCACAATTGTATCATTCAAAGATAACCACTGAATATTCTTCATCTTTTTTCTATTATTTATTTATTTATCTATCTATTTGTTTATTTATTTTTGCATAGGCAGGCACCGGGAAACAAACCCGGGTCTCCCACGTGGCAGGCGAGAACCCTGCCTGCTGAGCCACCATGGCCCACCCTTTTCTATCAGTTTTTAATGGGATCTTTTGACTTATATTATTGTGTAATCTTAATTTTCAGAATATTTAACAATCTAGAAATAGTCATCAGATTAACAATATATTATAAACATTTCCTTGCTATTATTCTTTTATTAAAATATATTTAGTAACTATATGAAAATCTGTTCTGTGGATGAACTATAATTTATTTAATTGATTCTCCCATTTTGGACATTTAGATTATTTTAAATGTCGTGACATAGGTTGATAAACATTCTTATGCTGATACATTTTCCTATATTTTTTGTAAGTTTAATAGATCAAAAAATGGTATCTTGTATTAATATGCATTATTGAGTTACTAGAGGCACCAAACATTTAATGTGTTACTTGACTATTTTTTATCTTCTTTTGTTAATGCTTTATTTATATCAACTTCCACTGAATTTTTCAATAATTTCTAGAAGCTATTTATTTATTAAGGACTAACCTTTGTCTTACATAGTGAATATTTTCCCCAATTTATTTGCCTTCTAATTTTGTTTATTGTCAATCGATATAAAAAGCCATCTACAGTCCCTATTTTCCCAGCCTTTCTCTACAATATTGGCTGGAAAGCTCACTTTCCCAAACTCTTCTGCAGCTAGGAGTGGTCAGATGATCAATTATAGCCAATATAAATATGAATGGGAATTGCTGGGAGGGGCTTCTGGGAAAACTTTTTGTTCTTGTTTTGTAAGTAAGGGTTGGACTCTGCTGGCTTGTCTTTTAGGCATTTTGTCCTTTTACCTTCTTTCTGACTGGAAAAATGGATATGAGTCTAGAGGTATAAAAACCTTGGCGCAAGGGTGCACGGGTAGTTCAGTGGCTAGAATGCCCGCCTTTCATGCGGGAGACCTGGGTTTGATCCCTGGACCATGCACCCAGAAAAAATTAAAAAATAAAAACCCTTGGCACAACCTCAAGGTGACTTTTATGAGGACAAAGCTCTGTACTCTCAGGATAGGAAACAGAAGGATAGAAGGATGAATTTCCTAAATTTCACTAGCAGCCTAGACTACCAACCTCCAGATAGATAAACAGATATATAATATGTATACATATACAGGATACATCTATCATATATATTTATGATGGATATACCCTCAAATAATTTGATTATTAAGTTTTGTCAGGTTCTAGTATACATGCTTACTTAGCAAAAAAAAATACAATTTCTTGTTGCATAAAATAAACAAATATCTATTTGAGATAGTCACGTTTTCTGTTACTACCAATTAGATATTTCTAATTAATAAATTTATGGTAGTTTTATAAACATACTTTAAGTATAATAAAGTCTACCTTTTTTTTTAATAAGCCTACTAATTACCAAACAAGTATCAGAAAAATAAATGAATGAAAGGTTTATGCCTTTTAACCTGGGAAGAAACACTTTTCTCACAGCAAAGACTATGTCAATATTCATTTGAATTTGTTTCTAAAATTTATGTATGTTTTATTTTTAATCAATCTGGGAATTTGTTTTACAGAACGAGTTAGGAGAATCTAATTTTTTTCTCCAAAAATCCAATTTTTAACACACCATTTCTGGGTAATCTTTTTTTTTTTCTCAAGGTTTCTCAAAATGTCACCTTACTGTTTTAATTATTTCACCTTTATAATACATTTTATAATTGTAGAGCAAAACTTGTCTTATTCTTTTTCCCAAAAATTATAAACAGTGCTTAATCATTGAGTTAACTTTAGAATCATTTTGTTAAGCACCAAACATTACCCCTTAGAAATTTTTACTGAAATTGAGCTATATCTGTAGATTTTTGATACCTTCAAACACTG
Organism: Myrmecophaga tridactyla; assembly: GCA_004026745.1. Classification (NCBI taxonomy): domain Eukaryota; kingdom Metazoa; phylum Chordata; class Mammalia; order Pilosa; family Myrmecophagidae; genus Myrmecophaga; species Myrmecophaga tridactyla. Next base: position 16,926 of record PVIY010010447.1, read on the forward strand.
GCTTTTTTCATCCATTCACTCAGATTTTCCCTATGGTTTTCAGTAACATAGTTTCTTTCCACTAAGCATATCCTAGGCATTTTATTGAGTTTGTTGCTATTGTTATTGGGTAGCAATAATATCCATTTCATATCTACGAAAGCACTTAATTTTTTACTCACATTATGTATAAGCACCATCCTGATTCTAAAATGCTGTTTCTTATAGTTTTATATATATATAATCATATCACCCGCAAATAATTATAATAGTTTCAAGTCCTTACCATGGCTCTTTATCTTCTTTTACACTTTGTCTGCGGCTAGAGAACAGTTACAAAATAGAGGTGGAAACAGGTACTATGGTCTTTGATGGGCCTTCCTTAAGTGCTACAACGTGATTTGTGATGTTGGTTGGTGATATGAAGGAAATAGTGTTCAGCATGTAAAGAAAACAGACTTCTATTATTAGAAAGAATTGCTTATCAAAAGCCTTTCTTGGCATCTGTTTCAGTTTGCTAAAGCAACCAGAATGTAATATACCAGAAATGGGCTGCCTTTTATAAAGGGTATTTATTAAGTTACAAATTTACAGTTCTAAGTCCATAAAAGTGTCCAAACTAAGGCATCTAGATAAAGACACTTTGACTCAAGAAAGGCTGATGGCATCCAGAATGCCTCTGTCAGCTGGAAAGGCACGTGGCTGGCATCTGCTGTTCCTATGGCTTCTGGTTTTAAACACCTTCCCCGGGGGTGTTTTCTTTCTGCACCTCCAAACATCTCTGTCTGTGTCAGCTCTGAGCTTTTTCTGAAATGGTTCCCTCTTAAAGGATTTCAATAAGTGGTTTAAGATCTGCCTTGAAGGGGTAGAGATGCATCTCCACAGAAACCACCCAATCAAAAGGTCCCACCTACAATTGGGTGGGTGACCTCTACATGGAAGCCACCTAATCAGAAGGCTCCATCCTAAACAATAGGTCTGCCTCCATACATGTGTGCTTAAAAAAACGAAATGGAGTAGGAAAAAGAACGTGGCTTTTCTGGAGAACATAACAGTTTCAAACCAGCCAGACTCCTTTAAGATGACCTCTTTCTTTCTTATCCTAAACTATTGTTAAGGTGAATTATATTGAGGGATTTCCTAATATATAAAAAACCTTGGGTAACTGCAATGAAAATTCTTGTCCATGAAGTCATTTTTAATGTACTAGTGGGTTTTATTTGTGTAGATGGATGGATAGATAGATAGATAGATAGATAGATAGATAGATAGATAGATAGATATAAATAGATAAACAAATGAGTAATATGTATATGTATATTGGATGCAACCATCACATATATTTGTGATGGATGTATCCTCAAATAAATTGATTATTAAGTTTTAGTTATCTTTATCAGGTTCTCGTATCAGGATTATGTTCACTTAGCAAAAAAAAATCACAAGGTTTCCAAGTGTTTTCATGGTTAGAAGTAATTTAAAAGCATAAGAATTTTATTATTCTTTAAAAGCCTGAAACTAGTCAACATAAAAAGGCTTTGAGCCTTTTATTTCCTAGCACAACTGTTTGAAAATTGTTCAGCTTTTTTGATCATTAGTTATTTAGTTTTTCCTTCAAAGCTTGATACAATTTTCATACTTAGTAGGAAAGAATTTTAACTAATAGTCTCTGAAAATGTTTTAAACTTTTTCTACATATTTGCTTCCATCTTTTTTGCAGAACTGGACCAAAATAAAAAGTTCTGGGATCCTGACTTCTTACTTTCACAACCGTCCCATTCCTGCCCTCACAACATTAATAAAGAACCCAAAGACATCAACCCCACGCAACTAAAAGCAAAGTGCCACTACTTACATACAGACGCTACTTAAAAACAGTCCTTTGTGAAAAAATGAAATGAATGCTCTCATAGAATCAGACTCCCATATCGTACAGTATGTGTGACGAGGTGACCAATGACGTCTTCTCTTGCTTGTTCAGACCCCAACATCTCCACCACTCTCCCCTCTACCAGCAGCACCACCACCCTAATACCTCGAGAACGTGACTCTACTCGGCCAGCTCAGAGCAGCCCTCAGCCCACTCTCACACACCCAGCTGAGACCCGCATGCGGATCCGCTGAAGGAACTGGCCAGAAAAGGGCTTCCTCTGGAAGCAGCAGTCCCCCCACAGCATTCAAAGGACACATATAATTAAAGGTGGCCGACAGGCATTTTCAGGAATCGTTCGCTGCCAGTTCATAAAGACGGAGAAAGAGCTCACAGACGAGAGCGATATTAAGCATAGGAACTCTCAGAGACACGAACAGGGACATTTCTCTATTAGTGACAATGCCTATTATATGACATTCAGACACCACAAGTGCTATTCAGCTGCTTGTAAGTCACGAAAGGTGAGTGAAAACACTTATCTCCTTTGCAGAAGGGGAAAAGGAGGTGGAGAATCTTCCATACAAAGATCCACTTTGACTTAAAATACAGGGTGAGCAGTACTAGAAATCTGTGTCTGCAAAGCCTCCCTAGCTAACATTCGGAACAGACAGGGAACCTCGATACCGCGAGAGGCTCCGTTGTTAATATGTAGTTAGTTATGTCAAGGACTCTGAACAAAGCTGCTTTTCATGTGTCAGTTTAAGCTCTCCCGGTTGATAACCACAATGGTTCCTGGGTCACAACCCCAGACAGGCAGCCATTGTGAGGGAGAAATCAGCAGCAGGGCCCCAAGGCGCACGGCCCAGCCAGGCATCCACGCCTTCAGCCATCTGGGCTGAGCCTCAGCAAAGCTCAGAGGTAGCTGAAGTGTCCCTGTAAGGTCTTGTTTGCTCTCCTTCCCGCGCTTCCTCCATGCACATGGTGGCCACCTGTTCCCCCAGCTCTGGGTCTCACCTGGAGCCGCCGTGCTCCCAGCAAGCCCCGGTTCCTAATGCACATGCCCCACAACAGCCTTCCTCAGGAACTTGATTTCAGCCAGTCTAATCACCTACTTGATGGCGAGGCACGGAAGATTGCTGATGGATAAATCGGACTCCTTGCCGGATAACAGATACCTTTTGTTCCAGATAAAAACAGAATTTTAACAGCTGCCTTCAATGCCTAATCACCACCAGGTTGGACACGAATGTTGGGTGGATGAGGGGGTGTCTCAGATTCCCCCTCCAATCATGCAAGCTCAGACTCCAGCACCGAGTGGCGGGATGGTGTCTCCTGGATCCTTCACTTCACTTCTCATCAGTCCATCTGCAAACCCTGTGAAGGCAGGGAACAGAAAGCGAGGTCCCCTCAAACCCCACCCAAAAGCCATAATCTGAGCTACTCTGTGGTCCCACCCTCTCTTGAGGGCCTTCTCCTCCAATGTGAAAGCCAAAGGCAACCTTTTAAGATTCTTTTAAAACAAGCTGTTTTTCAGATGCTGCTCAGAGCGGTTAATTCTGTCTCCATGCACTTCCGCCGCGCTCATATCTGCCATCTTGAGCATTCCATCCTGGCCTGAGAGGTCAACGTTGGGTTTGTCCAGACAGCCAAAGGCCAGTGCATCTCTCAGTCCTCTGATGACCACAGAGTACTCCAGGAATAGGCCACAGAGAGAACAGAACTTCCTTAAAGGTTGTCCAAGAGCCAGAACACAAGGAGCCTAGCATGAATTGATGTCCAGGAAGAGGAAATGGAGGCTCGCATCACCTCACAGCAGAGTCAAGAGGGAAGCAAGAAAAAATGGGCCTCCAACGGTTCCTCCTCAAAAGTCAAATATGCACTAGACACAAAGCTGGCCTCTTCAGCTAGCACAGCTGAGAGTCCACATCAACACTGCTTTCCATCTGAGTGGAATTCATATTTGTTGCCATATTCAGCAGCTTTCAACTTCTATAGGGGGTGGAGAGGTGAAACTGAAGGAAAGGGTTCTGAATTTACATTCAATAGGACATTAATAGAAATAAGACTAAAAGACCTTCTTCTGGGAAAATGGAAAACCACGCTAAGCAGATCTTCAGAAATAACCCCTCCTCCTTTCCCACTGCCTGAGACCATTCCAAACCCACTGTGACTCAGTTGGCAGGATTGTTACAAAACCCTTCTTACCAACCTCAGTCCTTCTTCAGATTTTGTCTGACTCTAATCCACCCTTCATAGCATTTCCAGAGCTCTTATCCTGGGAATAAATAGGAGCATGTTGCATCCTTGTTGAAGTCCCCTGACAGCAGCCCCTCTGCCTGGAGTAAAGATTTAGTCTCTCAGTCTGGCTCTAAACGACTTTTCCCACTGCACGTCCAGACAATTACAAGTTTCTCCCATAAAGACCAGCCACCACGAGCTTCTTGCTTTTCCTGTCAAACATATTAGGCCTATCCACAATTCTAAGCCATTGGGATACCATTCTTTTAGTCTGAACTGCCTTTTTCACCTGTAATTACCCCCCAGGAGCCAGCCACACATCGCCTCTTCTGGTAAGTCCCTCCTCAGCGTTGCCGCTGCACACCTCTGTTCCAGATGGCAGCGCATTGTGACATAAGGGACTGTTTCTTGTTTCCCCAACTCAACTCTAACCCTCAGAAACAAGGATGGTATATATTCTATGATCTTTGTATCCTTAGCATCTACCACAATATCTGGAATCAAGTAGATGCTCAGTAAGTATTTATTGAATGAAAGGGCCTAGAGAGAAATAGGCCCTCCCATTCTCAGTTCTGTGGCATCATCTACCTTAGCCAGCTTGCAAGGGAAGGTGATCCCTAAATACTGTGACCCCGACTCCACACCTACTCGCCCCCGATCTGATGCTCTTTCCTACTGGCTCTCCCACCTTTACCTCCCACATCACTTGCAACCTCCCTGGGCCTCTTCTGAACACCTAGAATTCTCTCCATTTTCTCAGATGAAAGTCAGCAGCTTTCGTCAGAAAGATGCTCAAAATCCACCCACTTCCTGACAGCTTTCCTTAAGCAACTACACGCACTTCTGGTCATTCACTTTACCCTGTTCCCCCAGATTAAAAAGCATATTTCACATTATATTATTCTACCCTTGGGCAACTTGCAATTAATTTTTCCTTTGGATGTGTGTGTCCCAGTGCTCCGAAGACAGCTCAGGCTCCCTAAGTGCATGAACTTTAGAATCTTCCAAAAGCCGCCTGCCAACTGCATTGCAGCAAGTGTGATCCTGTAAAGGGGAAAAGGGGGAGAAAGCAAAGACATCTCTTTACTTCAGATTTAATTAGGGGACAATTGCATGCATCACCAAAGGGTGCACTGTAGTGTTAACACTTTTCTAGAGTGTTGAGTTTTTTTTTTGTGGCAGTTCACAGGGTAGAGAGCTCTAAGGTGATGCCAAACAAAGTCTAAAGCATTAGGACCCCCAGCTGAACTCTGAGCCATTCCAAATAAAGATTGGAATCTGAGAAGATTATATGTCAATTTGGAACAAATAGGATTCCCTACTTCAGAATTATTTTTTTATATACAACTTCAGCAGGAAATGAAATATTCTTAGAGCCTGGACCTCAAACATGAGACCCAGATGTTTAAACCAACTTGCCTATTACCTGCTCCAGTTCCCTGGGGTAGAAGAAGCTACTCCTAAGGATTCTTGGGTTCTGTATTTTCTTGGGAATGTTCATTTTTTAATCCAAGAGGCTTCCAGAATTTTCCAGGTTTAAAGAAGCAGACCCTACAACAGACACCCACCAGCACCACCAAATGAAGCATCTGCTCCCACCTCCCTGACATCGGAAAGCTGGCTGGAGGGGGTGGGTATCTGTCAGTTCCTCTCAACAGGGACTCTTTGCCCTTTGTATAGGCTGAATTTATAGGAGGCAGATTTCTATATTCCCAGAAAATTTTTTAGTTAGCCCATTATAGTGTGCCACATTATGCTATAGGTAATTCAGTTTTTTTCAAGCTTACAGTTGTTAAGCACCAGCCATGCATGAAACAAGGGTAGAGTTGGTGAGGACGAGGAGTGGCATCCCTGACTCAAGAGTTTGGGTCTTGCTGAGACAACAGGTCTTGCTTAGGTGATCATGAGTGTGATGAGCATTAGGGAAGGAAGATACAGGTGCTTGTGAGCACATGCAATGGAGAAACTGTTCTGGGGGCAGTGGGGGTGGGAAATAGGGAAAGTCCTCCTGAAGGATAACCCTCTTAAATGGAGACCTAAGGATTTATAAAACAGAGCCAATCCAATGAGAGGAAATGGCATCTTCAGAAGCCAGAGGGTAGAGAGAGAAAGGCCCCAAGAAGAACAGAAGAAGGTGTTCTAGTTTTCTGGGCTGCTGCAGCAAATACCGTGTTGGGTTGGCTTAAATGATGGGAATTTATTAGCTTACAGTTTTGAGGCATGTCCAAATCAACGCATATTCTAGGCAATGCTTTTTCCCAAGACTGGCTTTCTGGGACTGGTTGTTGGTCCTTTGCTTGTCACATGGCAAGGTACATGGTGGACTCTCCTAGTCTCTTCCTTTTCTTCTGGCTTCATTCCAGCTTCTTTCTTCCTGTGGCTTTCTCTCTCTTTGACTATATTCATTTCATTTATAAAAGACTCCAGTAATAGAATAAGACCCATCCTGATTGAAGTGGGTAATACCCCAACTGAAGTAGCCTCATCCAAAGGTCCTACTTACAATAAGTTCATACCCACAGGCATCCATTAGATTTAAGAACATGCTATTCTGGGGGTACATAAAGCTTCAAATCACCACCAAGAGTAAATACCATTTGTGGAGTAGAATAAGAGGAAAACGTGGTAATGATAAGGTAGGAAGGTGGTAATCATAACATCATGTTCTTACCATGTTCCTGCCACAATTCTAGGTGCTAACTTGTCTCATCTTATAATAACCTGAGATGCTTTTATCATCCCCACTGTACAAATAGGGAAATCGGGACCCAGAGAGGTGATGTCTCTCACCCAAGATCCCATAGAAATGAAGTGGCAGAGCCAGGATTTAACCCCAGGCTGCCCAGTGCAGATCCCATGTTCTTAACTACTTCGCCCCACTATGCAGGTTGGGGGTGGGGGAAAGGCATATCGGGCAGTGCCTTGTAGGACTTTATCCAAGAGAAATAAGGACAAATTGAGGAGTCATAAGCTAGGAAATGGCATGATCATTCTTGGAACTTAGGAAAGAATTACCCAGGCTGCTATCTTAAAAAAGGGTTAGAAGAGGACACACATGTATTCAAGGGGGGGGCATTGAGAAGATTATTTCAGTTATTCTAAGGGGAGGTGATGGTGGCCTGGACCAGGTTGGACGCAGTGGTGTTGGAACAAAGTAGATGGGGTTGAAAGATGTTCAGGCAGGAGAAATGTCAGGACCAACTTAGCAACTGGATGTAACCGGAAGGCCAAAATTATCACTCAGCTGGGCATTTTTGTATAACCTAACATTTATAACAATTCTATGACGTATTTATCTTAATTTTATGCATTGGGAAATGAAAGTTTAAAGAGAGGGTAATTCCAAGAGCAGAGAGCTGTATATGGTGAAGATAGGATTTGAACTTAGATTTTGAAACTTCTATATGTAGGTTTATCTTTCCCATGTGAGACTCACATCTTTGGTCATATTTATATTTCTGCTCATAGGATCTAAGCCTGGCCCAGAGGTTCAATAAATCACTGAATTGATGAGCGGAAGGAAAGAAGTCTATGGACTCCAGCTTGGCCCCTGTCCATGCCTCTTGTGTCATCACCACACAGTAGACGGGCCACTCATCCCCCAACCAGCACCATCAGAATCTTCCAGGCCTACTGAGCAAATAGGTTCACCCAAGGGTACCCAGGCATTACCTTTCTCTGCCAACCCCTCAGGCCTCTGCTGGTGGCACCTGCACCCTGGCCCTGGCTTACCTGACCATCTGGAATCCTTTGTCTGCACTCCACAGCCTCGTCTGTCTCTTAGGTAAAATAAAAAACAACTTAAGCCAAATTATGCTGGAAAGCTCAGGTATTATTTAAGTTCCTCCAAAGTCTTAATAAATTGCACAAATATTTAACAAGTGGATTAATTTATGTAAAGATCTGCACATATTTGATAAACTTGAACCAATTTAATAAATCCTGTCCTGTTTTAATAAATGATGGATTAGGGTTAGACTTCCTACAAACAGTGACTACATAAAGAAAACATTTGTTATGTGTGTATATGTACTGTCGCTGCATTTTCAAAGATCAAGAAAAGATTATCTTTGCTGAAAGGACTTTAAGCCACTACTTTGTAAGTTGTGTGTATGTTTGCCGGGAAGGAGGAAGGAGAATGAACTAACGTGTGTTCAGCGTTAAGCCAATGAAAACTTCACGGACAGGATGGCATCCCAGAGAGAGCATCTGAAGTTCAGACTATATAAAACTTTTCAAGAAGCGCAAAGACAAGAGTGAGACAGAAAAAGTCCAGAGTTCTTATTCTCTATTTTTATAAATGTAAACACCTCTCCCACTCATTCCTTCTCCCTGCGCTGCTTCCTATTTTATCTGACCCACAAAATCCTATCCATCCTTCTTCAAAACTTAACTCAGACACCCACTCTTATGTGAACCCCTCCTTAGCCTCTTCTCCACCTCCAGGCAGAGTTGTACTTGCTGCCCTCAATTCTGATAGCACCCCATGCAAACCCTTATGATAGCTCACATCCCATTGTCTTGTAATTAGCACTGTGCAAATCTGCAAGTTCAGACAGGATAAATGATCTCTTTCTTTTCACACCCAGCATCTAATGGGCCTAAAATGTAGGCGTAGGGGCAGACGGTGCCATCAGCAGCAGCTAGCATTCTTTTGACAATAACTTCTTAATAGTATGTGCCATATCATATATAGATAATGAGGATGCACTGGAGAGGAAATGATAGAATAGAGTTTCTTGCCTTCATGAAGCTTACAGTCTAACTGGGTGTGACAGATGCTGTTGGTGCCCCCCACCCCCACCCCATATCCCCTCAGCATTTACCTCCATATAAAGAAGGGTTTGAGAAGAGGAGAACTCTTGGAATACACAGGGAAAACCAGAGTGCCAGAGAACTTTTGCCCCTTGATGGACTTCCTTACCTTTCCTGTCTTGCTGCCCCATTTACTACCAGCATTTTCTGAGATCACCTCCCAAATTAGCTGTTTGAGATTGAGTCCCTTTCTCAGGGTCTGCATCTGGGGAAATCCAAACCAAGACACCAGGAGAAAAAAACAAGTAAAGATCTATGTGGAAAGGAGAAGTGATGTGATGGTCTCTAAGATGGTACACAATGACCTTCACCTCCTGCTATTTACATCCTATGCAGTCCTCTCCTTTTAATGTGGAATGGACTTCACTTGCTTCTGATGAATGGAATACAATAGGTGTGATGAGATGGCACTTCCAAGAATAGGCCATTAAAAACTGTGGCTTCCATCTTGGGCGATCTCTCTGGAGAAACCAGCTGCCACATTGTGAAGCAGCCCTGAGGTTGGGTCCACGCAACAAGGAACTGAGGCATGGCAGCCGACACATGAGCGGACTTGGAATCAGTTCTTCTGAGGCCAGCCAACAGCCGAGTAAGCCTGAAAGTAGATCCACGTGGAGCCTTTGATGAGTGTGGTCTCGGAGGATGCCTCCATTGCAGCCTGTGAGAAACCCATAGCCAGAACCACCTGGCTGAGTTGAGATTCCTGAGCCATGAGAGATAATAAATGTTTGTTGTTTGCAGAAACTAATTTTTAGGATAATTTGTTATGCAGCAATAGGTAGCTAAACCAAGCGATATGACAGAATTCTAGAAAGATGTCAATATAAGTACATGATATCCTGTCTTCCTCTTTTTCTTCATTGTCTCCCAAGGAAAATCAGCATAAAAGAAAGTCTCATCACATTACTGAATAATTAAGGAGAGGGTTCCACTGACCTACCTAAAAGTCTGGATTCCTGTGAAGACATCATCCCAATAATGACAAGGGAAATTTGCCACTGGTCTTTCCCCTCTAGCACGACTGGAAGGGACCTTCTTCCAGGTCAGCTTCCAGGCCCTGTGAGCACACCCTCATCACATTTGAGTTAAGCCTTAGACTCTGCCAAGTCTCTGTGCAAAGGAGAACCTCCCAAAGCTACCCCCTTTCCAAAAGGGGCTTTGTTTGAAGTCAACAACTCCACAGCTGCCCTCTTGCTCATCAGGAGCACTCTTCACAGAAGAAGCCATACCATCTGTGGACACAGTTGCTGCTGAGATATCGATTGGTGCCAGGAGACTGCCCCAGCTCCCTTTAACTGGGGGTCTTCTCAAGGCCTGATGCTTTTCCAATAGCCTCTAACTTGGATGAATCAAGAAAATTCTTAGAAACATACAAGGTACCAAAGCTCACTCAAATGAAATGGAACGTTCATACATTGCTATAGGAATGCAAAATGCACAATTGCTTTGGAAAACAGTTTGACAGTTTCTTATAAAGTGAAACAACCCTTACTATACCTCAAAAACTTGTATACACAATGACCTGTACGTGAACTTTCATAGCATTTTTATTCATTATGTCCAAAACCTGAGGGAAGGAGGGACTGTCCATTAAATGGTGACTAAATAAACAAATTGTATTATATCCATAAAAAGGAATACTACTCAGCTATAAAAAGGAATGAACTATTGATACATGCATCCACATGGATGAATCTCAAAAGCATTATGCTAAATGAAAGAAGTTAGACACCAAAGAGTACAGAGTAAATAGCACCATTCATATGAAATTATGGAAAAGGCAAAACTATAATGATAAAAAACAGGTCACTGATCACCAGAGGTTAAGGAAGGGTGTAGGAATTAACTACTAACTAACACAAAGTTTTTTGGGTTATGGAAATATTCTGTACGATGATTGTGATAATGGTTATAGAACCACAGACATTTGTCAAATGTTATTGCATTGTACACTTAAAAGTAGTGAATTCTGTTATGCATCAATTATGCTTCAATAAAGCTTGCTTTTTAAAAAAAGTAATAACAGGTTTCTATTTTTTTTTAATTGAAGCTAGCAGAGAATAGGAGAGTTATTGATGTTTTTGAAAAATCAGAAAAATGAAAGCAATGGAGGAAGTGATCAGCAGAGTCATGTTAATGAAAACTGATTTGCAACTTGGAAAACTGCCATGAGAAACTCGCCCAAAATACTGCAAAAAGAAAAATATTAGGTTTTAAGAGAGAAATTGTAGGAAATATGAAGGATAGATCTAAAAGAAGCAATATAAGTACAAAAAGATGTTCAGAAAAAAGGAAAGTAGTGGATGAGTGAGACTAATAATCAAATAAGTAATCAAAGAAAAGTTTTCCAAACTGAAGACCTAATCTTTTACACTGGAATAGTTTGCTAAATGTCAAAAAGAGGAGAGAAGATAGTAGAAAGACATTTTATATATAATCCCGATAGTAAATATGGGCCATAGAAATCCTTACCCAGTATAGGAATTATTTCTGAGTGGGCACAGAGGAAAGGGAATTTTTGACATGCAAGTATTCTGAAAGTCCACCATTTTACCTCTGTGTGGAAAAGCTTACCAGTGAAAAAATTTAGAAAAATGAAACATGAACTCAGTGCTTCATGAAATAAGAAGACATAATGTACAGGAATTAATTATCATCACTGAACCCAGTAATATATAGTATCACTTCCAAATAAGGGCTGATGATATGACTGTGAAAAAAACATGGTTTGTAAAGAGGAAATGCTATTAAAGAAAAATGAATATCTATTGGGATATAAGAATTCAATGTTGATGAGATTCAAGGAGAAGAGGGGAAAATGGACACAAATGCATGGGTAAGTTTAACTTTATCTAAGACGGTCATTTTAATTCATGAAATTGAGTTAATAAAAAGTACATTTGAAACCATTTATGTTTTAAAGATGATTATATGGTATGTGAATTTATAATAATATCTCAATAAAATTGCATTTAAAAAATCCTCCCATCAAAGAAAAGCCCAGGACTAGATGGCACCACAGTTGAATTTTACCAAGTATTCCAAAATGAACTAATACCATTCCTCCTTAAAAAAAAGCAGAGACCTGGAGAGGTGCCAAGATGGTGGTTTAGCAAGGTGTGGGATTTAGTTCATCCTCCAGAACAGCTGCTAAATAACCAGGAACAGTACAGAACAGCTCCTGAGGCCACATCAGTGACCGTACACACAGCATACCCCAGTCTGGACAAGCTGGACCAGCAACGAACCCACCCAGAACCTGAGAGTCTGCCAAAGTTAAAGGTGCCGCATCATCTTATGCTGGTGGGACCTGCAGGCAGACAAGTGCCACATACTGGGCAGGATAAGAAAAACAGAGCCCAGAGACTTCACAGGAAAGTCTTTCAACCTGCTGGGTCTCACCCTCAGGGAAAACTGATGCAGGTGACTCTTTCCTCCTGACAGGAGGCCAGTTTGGTCTGGGAAAATCTGGCTGGGATCTATAATACCTAAGTAGACCCTCCTAAGCAGGGCAGGGGGAGGGGGAGGGAAGGCACCATATAAGCAGGGCGAGAAATAAGAAAATAAGAACTGAAAATTTTTCCTCTGTTAAACAAAACCTAAGCTAGTGGTCCAGAAAAAGCTGAACTGAATGTCAAAGAACAGATAGACAACAAATTCATCCAGCAAGAAAATCCTGGGTAAAAGAAGTGAAAACAATCTCCAAAATAAACTAATTAAGGTAATTAAATGCCTAGATGCCAGCAAAAAATAACAAATCACACTAGGAAAATTGAAGATATGGCCCAGTCAAAGGAACAAACCAACAATTCAAATGAGATACAGGAGTTGAAACAATTAATTCAGAATGTATGAACAGACATGGAAAACCTCATCAAAAATCAAATCAATGAATTGAGGGAAGTTATAAAGAAGGCAAGGAATGAACAAAAAGAAGAAGTCAAAAATCTGAAAAAACAAATCACAGAACTTATGGGAATGAAAGGCACGGTAGAGGAGATGAAAAAAACAATGGAAACCTACAATGTTAGATTTCAAGAGGCAGAAGATAGGATTAGTGAACTGTAGGGTGGAACATCTGAAATCCAACAAGCAAAAGAAAATATACGGGAAAAAATGGAAAAATATGAGCAGGAACTCAGGGAACTGAATGACAATACGAAGTGCACGAATATACATGTTGTGGGTATACCAGAAGGAGAAGAGAAGGGAAAAGGAGGAGTAAAACTAATGGAGGAAATTATCACTGAAAATTTCCCAATTCTTTTGAAAGACTTAAAATTACAGATCCAAAAAGTGCAGCATACCTCGAAGAGAATAGATCCAAATAGACATACTCCAAGACATTTACTAGTCAGAATGTCAGAGGCCAAAGAGAAAGAGAAAATCTTGAAAGCAGCAAGAGAAAGGCAATCCATCACATACAAGGGAAGCCCAATAAGACTATGCCTAGATTTCTCAGCAGAAACCAATGAGGCAAGAAGACAGTGGGATGATATATTTAAATTACTAATAGAGAAAAACTGCCAACCAAGAATTCTATATCCAGCAAAATTGTGCTTCAAAAATGAGGGAGAAATTAAAACATTTTCAGACAAAAAAATCACTGAGAGAATTTGTGACCAAGAGACTGGCTCTGCAAGAAATACTAAAGGGAGCACTAGAGGCAGATACAAAAAGACAGAAGAAAGAGGTGTGGAGAAGAACATAGAAAGGAAGACTATCAGTAAAGGTAAAAAGAAGAAAAATTAGATATGACATATAAAATCCAAAAGGCAGAATGGTAGAAGAAAGTACTATCCATACAGTAATAGCATTAAATGTTAATGGATTAATCTCCCTAATCAAAAGATATAGACTGGCAGAATGGATTAAAAAACAGAACCCATCTATATGCTGTCTACAGGAAACACATCTTAGACCCAAGGATAAACATAGGTTGAAAGTGAAAGGTTGGGAAAAGATATTTCATGCAAATAATCAGAAAAAAAGCAGGAGTAGCTATACTAATGTACAACAAATTAGACTTCAAATGTAAAACAGTTAAAAGAGACAAAGAAGGATACTATGTATTAATAAAAGGAACAATTCAACAAGAAGACATAACAATCATAAATATTTTTGCACCAAGCCAGAATGCTCCAAAATACATGAGGCAAACACCGAAAACACTGAAAAGAGAAATAGACACATCTACCATAATAGTTCGTGACTTCAACTCACCACTCTCATCAATGGACAGAACATCTAGACAGAGGACCAATAAAGAAACAGAGAATTTGAATAATACAATAAAGAGCTAGACTTGGACATTTATAGAACATTAAATCCCACAATAGCAGGATACACCTTTTTCTCAAGTGCTCATGGATCATTCTCAAGGATAGACCATATGCTAGTCACAAAGAAAGTCTTAATAAATTTAAAAAGATTGAAATTATACAAAACACTTTCTCAGATCATAAAGGAATGAAGTTGGGAATCAATAATAGGCAGAGTGCTAGAAAATTCACGAATATGTGGAGGCTCAACAACACACTCTTAAACAACCAGTGGGTCAAGGAAGAAATTACAGAGATATCAGTAAATATCTTGAAGCAAATGAAAATGAAAATACAACATTTCAAAACTTATGGGATGCAGCAAAGCCAGTGCTAAGAGGGAAATTTATCACCCTAAAGGCCTTTATCAAAAAAGAAGAAAGGGTAAAAATCAAGGAATTAACTGTCCTCTTGGAAGAATTGGAGAAAGAACAGGAAACTAACCCCAAAGCAAGCAAAAGGAAAGAAATAGTGAAGATTAGAGCAGAAATAAATGAAACTGAGAACATGAAAACAATTGAGAAAATCAACAAAACCAGAAGCTGGTTTTATGAGAAAATCAATGAGATTGATGAACCCTTAGCAAGACTGACAAAAAGAAGAAGAGAGAGGATACAAATAAATAAGATCAGAAATGGAAGAGGATAAAAAAAAGCAGAGACCCGGGCAGTGCCTGCCCATGCAAAACAAAGTAGATTGTCACCAATAGGATGCAATTGATTTGCTAAAATTCCAAGTCATCTGTGGGGAGGAACAATAAAAAAGTGGCATCAACAAGCAAAAATTAGAGAAAATTAAAAAAAAAAAGGAAGCTAAAGCACAAAATAAACAAACCAGAAACAACAGGAGCAAAAGCTGACAAAATATTTTTTAAAAAACCTGCAAAAGTCAGTTTTATAAATTCCCTTACCTAAAAAACAAAGATTCTCAAGTAAGTTTGAAAAAATAAAAGCCAAAGCCAAATATAAAGTTTTTACCTGAAATTTACTTAAAACTAAATGCCACAAAAACAAAGTGTTGAAAAGAAAGAAATTGTACTTGATTTTACATATAAATCTTTTTCCTCAACTCCAAACACAGAAATAATAGATTTTTAAGTAAGTTAAAAAAGGAGTTATGAGCCAGAACATTTACATGAGCCAAAAAAAGGAATAAAAACCACAGCAAAGCCAAACCAAAAGAAAACAAAAATTTTTAATTTTACCAAATTCAACAGGAGCAACAAAGAGAAAGAAAAAGAAAAAGAAGAAAAAAAACAGAAAAATGAATAAGCAGAAAAATAAAACAAGGTGATAGATATAATCCATAATTTGCATGTAATAATAATAAAATTTGAATAGATTAAGTGACCCCATGAAAAGAGAGAAGCCATCAGACTGGATTAAAAACATTAGCAGCAACAACAATAAAATCCAACTATTGCAATGCTTGAAAGATCCACACCCAAAATTAAATATGTTTGAAAACACAGGGGATGAAGAAAGATATACCAGACAATTACCAACCAAAAATAAAATTGTTTTAGCATTATGTTATCAGGGAAAATAGAATTTTAGGCAAAGAAAGAACAACCTTAAGGCTAGTGGAGAACACCAACATGTTGGATATAAGGAACAACACATTTATTTGATATAAAGGTTATGATCCCTGAGTAAAGAGACTCAAGATTCATGAAACTGGTCCTGATCCACCTACTCTAACCATTTGCTTTTGAGAATGACACTTCATTTTGTTACACAGTGTCTATTTAATATTGCTACATCAATTGATATTTCAATGTAAATGTCTCATCACAGTACAGAGAAACTTGTTTTCTTCTAGATTTTCTTTTCAAACTTACATGAAAACTTTACAACAATTCACTGTGCTCTAGATAATAGCTTCAAAGAATTGACATTATATAAGCCATGTTCTCTGACCACGGTGAAATTGATAAGAATATAATGATAAAGAAAAATTTTCAAAATATCAAACATTTGGAAACTGACACATATCCAAATAACTACTAAGTTAAAGAGGAAATTACAAAGAAGTCCTATGTAAAGAAGTTCCACTCATCAAAACTTAAAGATAGAGGAAACGTGCTACCAAAAGGAAAATAGCCTTAAGTGCATTTACTAAAAATAAACAAGATTAAAAATAAATGAATTAAACATTTACTCAGGAAAGTAGTAAGAATAAACAATAAAAAGGATTGAAGGTAAAAAAAAAGGATTGAAGGCACAAATAAGGAATATTAAGAATGAAAGGGGAAATTACCAATAAATATTGTATATATTAAAATTTATAAGAGAATTCTATTGCAGCATTGTATGATAGATAATATGGATAACTTTCTAGAAGAACATGAACTACCAGATATAGAAGAATATAAATTATCAAAATTAATTTGAAATGAAATGAATATGCTAGGTAAATCACAACCTTTTAAAATAATTGCACTGATAGTCAAAATACTTTCCCATTCCTGCCTCCCACTTCCCCCCAAAAATGGACACCAAGATGAATTGGGTTTTCAGGTAAGTTCCACACAAATCCTCAGGGACAGAAAATTTTACACAATTTGTTTAAAGAAAAATAAAATAAGAGAGAGAGCATCTGACCTATTTTATTATGTGAGACTCATATAGCCTTGATACAACAAGAAAAAGACAGAACATAAAAGAAAAATATAGACCTATCTCATGAATGAACATAGAAGAGAAATTATAGGTAAAATTTCTCGAATTGAATCCAGCACTGTATAAAAATATGCTAGGTCCAAAAAAGATTTATCCCAGAAATGCAAGGATGGTTCAACATTAGACACTTCTAAAGAGTAATACTCCACATTAATCATTTAAAAGAGAAAAATACAAACTTATCTCAACATATACAGAATATGAATTTAATACTATTAAATCTTCATGAAAGACCCTTAGCTACCCAGGAATAAAAAGGAACTTCCTTAACCTGATGAAACAGATCTATTTCTGTTTATAACAAAAAATTACTTATTATATAATACTGAATAACAGGAGAAAGTATAGGGCTCCTTTTTGTCCTGACTTTAATGGGAACATATCTAAAATTTAAATATAAAATTTTAACATTAAATATGACATGTGCTATAATTTTTGGTATATGCCCTTTATCAGACCAAGAAATCCCCTTCTACTCCTCATTTATAAGTGTTTTCATATTGATACAAAGTCATTATTTGGATATGAACTATTGGGACTGACAAGAAATACATTAAGATTGCTAGGCATATGACAGCGCACAAAAATCCATAACATTCAAATACAAGTGATAATATATTGGAAATTGAAATAGAAAACCAAGATAGCATTATCACCAGCTATAAAAAATATAGGGTGCCTTAACAATTGATCTCTACCAAAATGAATCTAACAAACTACATAAGATAAATTTATGGAGAAGATTTATGAAAATTTATAATAGATATGGATGCATTTAAGGGGAAAATTCATAGCATTATATAAAGAATGTTAAAAGAAAACATGAATAAATAAAATAAGAAAACTCAATACCATAAAATGTTCTGTCCTAAATTATTGTCTAAATTCAATTAAATTCCAATCAATATCCCAACAGAGTATTTCCTAGAAATTTAAACACTGATTCTAAAAATTGCATAGAAGAGTATATGCCCACAAATATCCAAGATATTTCAGAGGAAAAGAACTAAGAGGAGGATTTACTATGTGAAAATAAAAATTCTTTATAAAATTATGGTTAAAAGATAAAAGACAATGTCGTATTGACAAGTGAATCATTGAAATAAATTAGAAATACCAGAAACAGACTCAATGTATATATGTACCTTATATAAAATAGAGGAAATATAAAAATTAGTAGATAAATGATGAGCTGTTAAACAGATGACATTGGGGCAATGGATTTTCCTTATTTTAAAAAAGAAATTGGGGGGTACAAGGGTAGTTCAGTGGTAGAATTCTTGCCTGCCATGCGGGAGACTAGGGTTCAATTCCCGGCCCATGCACTTCCCAAGTAAATAAAGAAACCATTTAACCAACCAACAAAAATTCAACAGAAGGTGCTGCATTAACAGGATACTCACATGGAAAAGAATGAAATGTGACCCCACCATACAGCATACAGGAAAAAAAAAAAGAAAGAAATTGATCCTGCCTCCATCATACACATAAACAAATCTAGCTGATTTTTTGCCTCAATGGAAATAAACAAAGGTTTGTAATTTTAGAATAAAAATAGAAAAATGTATTCGTGAATTGAGCTTGTTCCAATTAGATAAGGCGTCTATTGTGACTGGTAATTACTCATGCTGTACTAGTGTTTAATTTTTTAATTTAGTATTTCTAACATCATCACTGCCAACTAAAACTTCATATCCAAAATACATAAATAACTTCTATAACTTGATAAGAAAAGAGCAATAGAAATCAAGCAAGGGTATGAGAGAGACAAATGAACAAAATAGAAAATGATCAATAAGCATGAAAAGTGTTCTGCCTCAAAAGCAATCAGAATATGTATTTAATAGCAGCACTTAAAACATACATAAACACTCACACATATGCAGCAGTGAGATGCTAGTTCCCATTCTTTAGACTGACAAAAATTAAAAAGTCTAATTACATTAAGTCTTTGTAGGAATGGTAAGAAAAATAGAAATGTCATATACCACTTCTGTAAATTGACAAAACCACATTGCAAAGCAATTTGGCAATATCTAGTAGAGCTAAAAAAGAATAAATATCCTAAGGTTCAGAAACTCCCCTTCCAGTTTCATATACTAGAGGAATTCTGTCACATAAACAAAATAAGACATTGAACCTTTGTGCATAAGAATAAAAAATTTTAAACAACTCAAATTCTCAACATAGGGGAATGGATATAAAATGTGTGATATGTTCATATGATAGAAAACTATATATCCGTTAAAATAAATAAATTTTTGGTAATGGATGGTGGTGAAGGCAGCACAACATTGTGAATTACATATTTGAATGTGGTTAAAAGGGGAAATTTTAGGTTGAATATATGCTACTAGTATAAAATTTTTTAGAAAATGAATAAGTAAATCCCTATGTATTAACAGACTGATTGATATATAATCCCTATGTATTAATAGATCACAAACAGACTGAGTTGTCAAAAAAAGAAAGGAGTTTATGGAAATTTATATACAGTATGAGATCATTTAAATAATTTTTAAATGCATAAAACATTATTTTGCATTATTAATGAATATATAGTAAATGCACAAAAATGTCTGATCTGAATACACACCAAATTCATGATAATTGTTCTCTCTGAGGGAGATAGAATTGGACCAGGGAGGGATATATAAGGAGTGTAAACTTTATTTGTAATATTTTATTTCTTTAAAAGCTGATCTGAAGTAAATATGAAAAATGTTAACTTTCATTCATTTTGGGTGATGAGTATCTGGTCTTTATCCTTTGTAGCTTTCTATATGCTTTTTATTTTTAATTTTTGAATAAAAGATTTTAAACACAAAGTGGTCAGAAAATATATATCAGCAATTGTAAATTAAAGAAAGATAATGATAAATATTTTATAGTGATAAAAGATATGATTTAGGGCAGCTGCCGTGGCTCAGCAGGCAGAGCTCCGACCTGCCGTGCTGGAGGTCTGGAGTTCGATCCCTGGTGCCTCCTGGCCATATGCAAATTAAAAAAAAAAAAAAAGTTATGATTTACAAAGATAATATACTGTTATAGGTTTTTACACATCTGAGAAAGTGGAGAAATTTACAAAGTGAAATAAATCTGTTAGAAACATAAGGAAACATTGAGAAAACCACACTAATAGTGGGAGATTTTAAGGAGCCTTTCAAAAAATCAATAGATGAAGTAGATAAGAAATAAATAGGAATAGAACCCATCTGAAGAATGCCCCTAAGAGCCAAATTGAATGAATATATTTCAAAGCTTGTAATATGAAACAGAACACTTACTCTTTTCAAATGTTTCTGGAATATTTTTAAAAATTGATCAATATTAGCTCACCAATAAAACGTAAAATACCTGAAAAATAGAAATGCAAAGAGCCTGGTGTCCTGGTCCTTCATTAGCTCACATTAAGAAAGTGTTAGGCAGTCAGAGCAATCAGAGAAGGTCCTGCCAGTCTCAGCACATGTTCAGATTTTACCTTAGGGGTGAGGTCTCACCACAGACCTACAGAATTGTGTCCCTCTTTGGAACATTTCTTTTCTTAGGAGGAGTAGGGGACTGACGTGGATGGAGAAAAGTGGGAGCCTAGTTCTTCTTGACCTAATTTGCATAAGTCATAACTCGCAGCCTCTAAACCTCTTCTTGTAGAGCAACATGGAATGATTCTTTGTAAATACTGTGCTGGTTAAACTTCCTTTCAGATGAGTAGGAATTGTTGGGGATAATAGAGGCAGATGGGGAAAGGATGCAAGGGATGGCAGTCAGAGGAGAGAAGAAAGTAAGGAACCAGTGATTCTTAAAAGTCAAAGGAAGTCCCATACGCAAAGCACATTCCTCGGGCCTCCTGAACAAAATTGTTCTCTGGCTGATTTAACAAATGTGAGCCGAGTTTCTTCGCTGTAATGAGCACTGCATATCAAGTTTCCGTGGCCATGTGTAAAATGGCAGAGCAGGCTGAGACTGCACCCTCCCCATAAGCCTGAGTCAGAAATAAATGGGAAGATTTATAAAGGGGAGGTGCAATTCTTCAGCTACATTGGTTTAAAGATGGTGAAATAAATGAGTTAAACTATTCACTCAGGGTGTTTCGTGAAGCAGATCTAATGTGCAGTTTTGTGACCTGACGTGAGTATAACTCCTCTGTAAATCAAAAGGCTTAACAAATATTAAGATGGTGAAGATTGCTGTGTGCAACAGAGTTGATCTTTCATTCATTATCATTTGGGGAATGAAGGGCTGCAAGAAAAAGCAACCAGCACATCCTGTGACTGGGGTAGATTCACTGAGAGGGGCTGTAAGGAGAGATCAAGCCCAAGTCAAGAGTACTACAGCAGATACTAATCTTTCCAATCCTTCAAGAAGGATGACAGAAAACAACCAGGAAAGTTTCCAGAAAGTGATATTTGCCCCTTTGTTGGGTGTTTCTCTCATTCAGCTCCAGTCACCTCCTTAAAGCAGACCTGCCAAGCCCCCAAAACCAGCCACTGTGGTTCCCAGATTTAAAGCACTGTTGGTGATCTTCCTTGGGGGAAAAAATGTGGGTGTCATGCACTTCCAAGAGATTGACCTAGGAAACCCCAAGTTATTGATCCTTTCCATCTAAAGAGGGCCAATTGATAGGCAGGCAAAAGCCAGAAGCATCATTCCCTTTTGCTCTCCATGGACACCAAAGCCGATATCAGAGACCAGAGATGGCCACCACCCCGTGGATTACTTAGAACATCTAAACCCTAGATCTGGAAAGTCTGAGCCGCCATCTAGTCCTGGAACCTCAAAGTGACCCATGGAGCCCTGGGCCTCCTTGTGAGGTCAAAGGGGTGTAGGGAGAGGTAGGTGAGGAGGAGGGACCTCTCCTTGATTCCAGTAGACCAGCCCCACTGGTACATATTTTACCCATTAACATTTTACATACTATTTCTTGGAAAAAGAAAGATCGCTGCTGCTTATTTAAGATGTTATAAAGAACATCTTTCTTCTAAGATGAAGAAACTTTCCCTTGTGTACAAAGATTTGCTTTGACTCTGTTAAAGAGCATGGGAAATGAAAGAAATGAGTTATAAAGATTTATACTGAATTTTGTCCTGGTAGCTAACCAAAATGACCATTTTTTTAATTTAAAAATTTTTAAGGTATTAGTCCCTGTTATCATTTGTCTGGGAGTCCATAATAGTCCTATTTTATTAGATCCAAATTTCCTATTTAGATAACAGAGCCTAAGAGCCTCTTGAGGACAAGTAAATAATATGCATTTTCCAAAGTAATTTGCAGACACAAATACATACAGATTACCAAAAGGACAAAATCACCAAGAAGATGATGTAGTTTAATGATTTCAAAAATAAATATTTTTGCACCCTGACAGGAATACCAACCATGTTCTGGAAATGTCCACTTTAGCCTGCTTGATAAATTATACCTCATTTTACCACCTTCCATGTGCTGTTTCTTATGGCTTTGAAAAGGCAGCTGGGAGAACATCATCCTCAAACCTGCGTAGACCATTTTCAAGGATAGATTCGTCCATGTCTCCCTCTCACTTCAGTAATCAACCATGTGAACAATCCTAATGTCCATTCTCAGAAACCACCTTTGTAAAGGGATTAGAACACCTGTTCTCTGCAAGCTTGGCTGTCTTCAAGCTCAGCTCAGTTTGGGGATGGACCCTGGGCCGAGGAGAGCCCAGCTAATGGCTAACATATACCAAGCACCTACCAGCAAATCAATAGAAGCAGTTGCTCCATCTACCCCCACGGTTTGGCTAAAATTAGTCAGAGACCTAGGGGACAGATTGTTTAGAAGGCCAATAAGTGATAGGTGGAGGAGGGAAGACAATGGACTGGAAGGTCAATTTTGAGGAAGCACCTTGGGTATCTCTAACTCCTAAAAGAAGGTGAGGAAAGTGCTGGACTCATTGATAGGGGCTGGAAGGCAGCTGCCTCTGAACCTCAATTAGACCCAAGACCAGTTTCTTCCTTAATCTCAACTCAGGCAGATTCCATCTAAGCAAACCCACCTGCCTCTGAAATGCCCTTCCACTACTTCCTGCTAAATCGTATCTGTATAATTCTTTAAAACTCTCCTACCTTCTCTCTAAAAACTTTCCTAAATTAATCCTGGGTCCGTTTTGGAAGATTTGGGGTTTTTAGACCATAATAAAAATAGTCAGATGGAACAGGTGATTAAAAGTCCTTGGGGCCAAGGGAGGGGGCATATATCTTTTAGGGACTTTAAAGTTGTCATACTCTTTCCCTTACAGATCACACGGGTTACGTTGTATGAATTTGTTGAAAGCAAAGATAACAATCCTAACCACATGACCCCTATAAGAGATTCATTATTTTTAACAAAACAAAGAACAAGCAATAGGAACACAATATGCATCAGCTGAGGTGGATGCCAGCTTGCAGTGACTTCGGCAGACAGCCACTACTACACAATGTTCTGGAATACAAGCCCCCACCCCATCCCAGCCCCCAGCACAGCAAAGAAAGAGAAATCTAGGAGATGACTTTGTGTTTCTATTTCATTTATTGAGTATGTTTTATGGTTAATGCAAAATAGAGAAGCTCCTGTCACTTTCCAATGACAGAAGATTTTGCACAAAGTGCTGGTCTGTATAGTAGTGACCAAAGAGGGGAGTCAACTATTGGCCTGACTCTGAGCATCAGGGAAAACCTGGCTGACACCGGCCATTGCCACTGTCAGTCTGATTAGTGTCACAGATTGGCAAGGGAGATTGGCCTTCACTTCAACTGTAACAATATTTCTATCTTCTGAGAACTCAGGTCATTTTCCTAGTTGAAAGATAAGGCAGATGTCCCATCATAGGCATTTCAAATGGCAGATGCAGAAATCCAAAGACACTTCCCAAAGCAGAGATCATCGGCACAGGGGTCCAGATTGCCGTGCTGATATTTTGAAGGAGGGGCCATCTAAGTAGATGTAAAACTTCTGATGAATTCTTTAAGAAAACAATCACAGAACTTTATGGTCACACCTTGATATAGGTTATATAACTACTTCTAGTCAAATAATTAGATTTCTTTAGAATGAGGGCCCTTTATACTTTCTTTAAAAAATAAAAGCAAAAGCACTTCCATTTTCTCCATTAGACTGTGTGTTACCCTTGAAAAGGAGTTAATTTGATTTCTTTTATAGCTGCCCCACTTCATACTCGGCCTGGGGCCCCAAACCCAGACTACTCTAGAGACGGATACTCCAAATGGCTTGTTGACAATTGATGGGGTTTTCCAGCACTTGAGCTTGGTACAGGTTCAGGCTCATGAAGACATGCATGTACAGGACCAAACGGCCCCCCAAAATTGATTGTAGATAAGGACACCCATTGACAAACATCAAATGCTGCTAATTTCCCAAAGCCTCACTGGCTCCAACAGAAGGCCAGTAGAGTTACAATGGCTATTTAATGATGAAACTCTTCCAGGTGCTTTCATATTAGCAAGGTCCAATGTAATGTCAAGCTGAGAAGAATAAAGGTTAATATATTCTATTAGTACCAATTGTCATAAGAGTTTTACCTAACAATATGGTTCATTAAATGCTGAATCTAACAATTATGTTCACCATAATAGAAATTATTCAGACAGATATGATCTGAATAGTTGTGATTTATTAATTTAGACACAAATTTAATTAGCAATTGATTTCAATTGTGTCTCCCCCGAACAATGAGTTTTGTGGAAAAGCATACTAGAAAAAAAAATGTTAGCTAAAAAATATCAGTAACAATAAAAGAGACAACTCCATTTTCAGAAATGTCATTATGGTTTTTCCTAGAAACAATAATAACAAAAAAAATAATTCCAGGCAGCTTGAAGAAGTGGCTACTTTCCTTTCATCTGAAACAGTGGCCCTGACCCCAGGGCAATGACACCACGGTGCATTATCAGCTGTGGTGGTTCAGACAGGCTCACGGGAGTGGAGGGAATGTGAGAGCCCCCATGTTATCAAAGACCCGTCTCCAGCTCCAGGCCTAAGTGGAGAACTATTGCTGTGGCTTCCAACTCACATCTTCTGGGGGGTGCTGAGAAGACCCAGTGCCTCCCTTCACCATCCACAAAGTTTCTAGTATCTTGGACTCAGATATTAGAGTCCAGTGTTTTGAATTCTTTTCTTGGTATTAAACAAAAAAGAAAACTACCCACAATCAAAAACTTGGGTAGAGAAATAGAAATAGAGAAGAATGCTTTATTTTGGATGTGGAAAAATGGCATGTTTCTCCATGGTCCTTTGGTCAAGAACCTACACCCATCTCCATTTCCATCCCAACTACATCTGATAGATCAGGAGCAACTTTCCATGTAGTGAAAGGACATGTTTGACTTGTCTTGGTGCTCAGATATTTGGAGTAGGAGAACGAGAGGGTGGGGAAGGAGGGAGGAAGTGGAAGTAGGAATTGAAATAGAAGTCTTCCCTCTCCTCCTTCCCTTTCCACTGGCTTCACCCCTAATTGGCTTCCCTCCTATTAGTGTGTGCCTTAGATTATCAAAGCGTTAACCATATCTTTTTAACGAATAAGAATATTAACAATAGAAATGGACACTTTGGGATTCTGGATTGAAATCTCCTTATGCCCAGATTGGGGGACATTTTCACTAAATGGCATCCAAGTTCATTGGTGAAAAAGCCAATTCTAGGTCTGGGGCATGAAATAGACAAGATGAGCCTGGAACAGCTTATCATATCAGGCAGCAAGGACTCTATCAAATATGACTAGGGTCTTGTCAAAAAGACACAGGAACCAACGGCAAAAAGTTGGGACAACTTTATTGAACACATCAAATACATGATAACTCCATTAGTTCCCATGAGACAAGCAAACAAGCAACACACACACACCTCATTGTATACCTTGGAGACTCAAAGAAAATCAACTCATTATTCTGAACACCAGTACATAAAGGGAAAGGATCAAGCATTGCCTTTTCTGTGCGAACTGCACCTCAAGCTAAACAAAGAATTAATGAGCGAAAGTTTCTCTTTACAGAAGCATTCAGCTGATAAGCAAAGGAAGAATAATAAAAATGTGAATATCACCATTTTTAACCTTAAAAAATAAAATATCTAGGAAATGATCTTCAGTGATCAGTGACATTACATAAAAAGAACGTCACCCACATAGTATGAGCCTCTGGGCGGATGTATATTAGATCATTGGTGAAGCATTCTTTTTAAGACATTGAAGCTCGTCAAGTTGCCAGACCACTTTACAGGACATACTGGAGGTAGAAGAGCATGTTCAATGATATCACAAAGATGCATCCAGCGAAATCAATAACTTGGAAAAGTTTACAATACTAATCACCTATTTTTTAAACCATAAATTGCAAGGAAAACCAGAAATAAAAATAACAATAAAAAGAGAGATGACCTTCTTTGGACACTCCTTCAAACACCACCCACCCCCAGCTCCCCACCACACACACACACACACACACAAATACTATAAGAATCAGGGGAATTTAAACACAAGCTGGATATTTGATGATTTGGGGGTTATTTTTAAGTGTGAAAATGGCAATGTGGTTATATGGTTCTTTTAAAGAGTTTTTGTCTGGTTAAGACACATACATACTGACCTATTTCCTGATGCGATGACCTGATGCCCAGACTCAAGTTGAGCAGGTACAGGGGCCACACCTGTTGGCTAGTGCCTCCTTCAATGGTCTCCCTAGACTCTTGCTCGCCTCACCCGAGGCCTGCCCTGATGTGATACCTGGGAGTTGCTTCCAAATTACCCAGTAGCGAGGAGAAGATGGTGAGTGGTAACATAAATGAAGCAAGTTCTGAGATTTTCTGTAATAAAAAATAAAATTTTTAATACCCCTTCTAAAATCATCATGCTATCATAAAAAAAAGTATTAAGCTGACAGTAATTTTTGAAATAGCTGACAGTAATTACTGTTTTCAGGTTTAGTACCCATCAGCACTAAGCCGTGAGCTCTTTCAGATCGGATCTTATTCAGCTTAGATTGATTCATTAAATGCACACACACACACACACACACACACTGCATAACTCCACCTCTCTGAGCCAGATTCTGCTAGGAGCTGAATATATAATATTAAACAAGCCAGTCCCTGCCCACATGGCACTTACACTCCAGTAAAGGTCAGAGACTAAAGAAATAAGCCAATACCAGAAGAGGAGGGATGCTGTGGTTGTTTGAATGGTGGTCTCTGAAAAAGATATGCCTATGTGTATGTCTAGGTACTAACCATCCGGAACTTGTGACTGTAGAGATCTTGTTTGGACAAGGGAGGTACTGCAGATGATTTCTATAGCTTCCAGCATTGACTACAATAAATGCTGTCTCTGCCCAGAGTTGGCCAACCCTCTACGATGACCTTTAAGACACCAGCCACAAGCTCAGGGCCACCAGCCCTTCAAAACACTGGCTACAAGTTCTGAAGTTCCCACTGCCCCCTTGGATTCGATAATTCAGTAGAATAGCTTACCGAACTCATACAAGTGCTATCCTTATAATTATAGTTTTATTACAGAAAAAATAAAGGTAAAAATAAGAAGGCAAAAGAGACACATAAAGTGAGGCCTGGAAGGCTCTCAAACTCAAAACTCCACGTGGAGCCAGAACACAGACCCTCCTAGCACGTAGATTCTGTTATCAATCATGGAAGCTCACTGGAGCATCGAAGTCCAAGACTTTTTATTGGGGTTTCATTATGCAGGTGTGATTGATAGAATCAATGCCTCCTCCCCTTGCCTGGAGGTCAGGAAGATCAAGCAGAGATGAGGCTCAAAGCCCCAAGCCTGAGTCATCTGGTTAGCACAAACCATGCAGGTGTGTTCTGGGGCCTGCCATGAATAATAAAAGACACTCTAACTGTGGGAAATTCCAAAGATGTAGAGGCTGCCTAACAGGAACTGGGGACAAAAAGCAACCGATATCTTTACCATACTACAGGATTTTTGTAGATGTAATGAAAGATCTTGAGGTGAAATCATCCTGGGTTTAAAATGGGCCCTAAATCTAATGACAGATGTCCCTATAAAAGAAAAGCAGGGGGACATTTGATATAGAGACACAGACAAAAAGGCTATGTAAAAATAGAGGCAGAGATTAGAATAAGTGGCCAAGGGAAGACCAAAAGGCATGGAAGGATTCTCATCTACAGCCTACAGAGGGAGTAGGATTCCTGCCAACTCCTTAATTTCAGACTTCTAGTCTCCAGAATTGTGAGTGAATATATTTCTGTTGTTTTGAATCACCAAATTTATGGTCATTTGTTATGGCACCACAGAAAATTAATATAGGTGCTGTTTTAGTTTTCCAGTTGCTAAAACAAATACCATACACTGGGTTGGCTTAACCATAGGAATTTATTGGCTCACAGTGTCAGAAACTAGAAGGTGTGCTTCCTCCTGGGGTTGGTATCTTCTGGCTGGCCGGCAATCTTTGGGGATCCCTGGCTTTTCCATCACATGGCAATGCACATGGCAGTGTCTTCTCCTTTCTCTTCCAGGTTCCGTTGACTTCCAGCTTCTGGCTGTTCCCTGTAGCTCCTCTTTCTCTCTGTCCAAATTTCATTCAGGATGAAAGCCCAACCCAATTCATTTAGGCCAAGCCTTAACTGAAGTAATATCTTAAAGAGATCCTATTTACAATGGGTCGACACACACAGGACCAGTGTTAGGACCTGAGCCCATCTTTTTGCAGGACATGATTCATTCCCAACAGGTGCTAAGACAGAAAGTCACACAAGGAGATATATCTTGGGAAGGAAGGCTAGGGAAATCCTCTCTGAGGAGGTGATAATTAAGCTGACACCTAATGAAGAGTGGGCCATGTGTGGAGTGCTAGGAGAATTCCAGGTAGAGGCAGCAGGAACCAAATGTACCAAAGCTATGAATAAAGGAAGACCCTGCGTGTTCAAGAAAACATAGGGATATGGATGCAGCTGGCACATACTGAGTAAGGGGCAGAGAGCAGCAGAGGAAGGTGAGGAGATAGGCAAGGACTAGACTATTTAAGTCCTTATAAGTGTAATAAGAAGCTTATTTTTTCATTCTTATGTTCACTACAACAATCAGAGAATCTGGTGTATAATAAACTCAATGTCCTGAACTGGATTAACTCCTTCTATATCCAGAAAGTCGCTCTGTGGGGTCTTCAGATATATTGTCTTTATGGATTAATTCTTAAATTTGTACCAATTACAGTTCTGAAGCTATCTTAACTTTTCCCATTTACTTTATAAAACGTATTGAAACTGGTATATTTAATTCCTTCCCTACTTCATCAAAAGATTGGCAGAGAATAAAATATGAATGAGCCTGAGAGTCCTTCATGCTTTTCCACAGCTTGAAGCAAATTGCAAGGTGGAATTAATTGGGGTTGGCAGGACTAGAAATTGGACATAGCCTCTTAGTTCAGTGGCATGAAGTCTTATCAGTTTGGTTTCCTAATTTGGTTTGAAATAAATTTCTGGAATGTCAAACATTCCTATATTCAAAGGTAAGTATATATGTATATTCCAAAGCCAAGTAAAAATGTCTTTTGAATGATCTGCCATTTTCTATTACTCTCAATATGGTTCCCCTTCTTTAGTGCCTATGATCAAGAATTAACATTACATCTCAAATACAAATGAATGGGAAAGATAACAGAAGGAAAAGACATAAAAATTGTCTGAAATAGAAGCAATTTGTCCATGTCTAATTTATTGGGCAAAAGGACTTTCACCTGTTAGGAGAACAAGATAATCTAGTCTGAGGTCTTGAAGGACAGAAAAAAGGAGGTGTGCTCTTTCTTCATGATTGTTCACAATTAACGGCATTATTTAAGGGCAAATTAGCCATTCTAAAATGAAAGCAATTTAATGAAAATGTGTGCATATTGGTAGTATTGATATGCTAATGCTGAAAATGAAATATAAACCTTTGGGAAAGCACCAGGAGGATTTGCTCATCAACTCACATTAAGTTTGGCTACAGAGAAGAATAACCTAGATAATGTTCTCCCTTCCTACAGCCTACAAGCTGTGGATGCAGAGAATTCAGGTATATCGAGATGGGAAGATGATCAGTTGGGATTTCTGTGGTCTGAAATCACCAGTGCTGGGAACAGATCCTACCACCTGGAATAGACTACCCTGTCCTCAACAACAATCTATGTCTTCATTCAGTCTATGTCATACACACATACACACACACACACACACACACACACGTAAAACTCATCTCTTTTAGCAAACCTTCCCTAATTAATCTCATCCAGATTGGTCACTCCACTTGGGTTCCATTTATATCCTGAACTTTTCCTCATGTTGATGTATTGCTTCAAAGAACACAATTTACTGATACATTGTTCCAGATCATTTCATCTGGGCATTTTTGTTCATCTGAGAATTCAGGTGCTTGGAACTTTTCCCTTTCATTTAGGAATTCAGGTATAAAGTCAATTTTCAATAATTGTTTGTGGCATTATTCCCCAAAGGGGATGACAGTTCCATCAGAGATGACAATTGATCAACCATTTCATTTAAACATTACATGGTCAATGGAATTCCAGTTCAGTTGGGATAATTTGTATTTATTCCTCCCAAATGCTCCTTCATCCACTCCCACTATCTACACTTCCTTCTCCTATACCTTAATCAGTAGGCTCTAGGAGCCCAGATGCCTGCCTGGAGGCAGTCAATAGGGCTGCCCATATGCAGTTTTACATAAATAAATAAACAACATGAGTATAAATAAATTAAGGTCTAAAAGCGTCTAGTAAAAAGAGATGGGTTTTACTCTTTTTTTTTAGGTTCTTGGGCCTGCTTTTTCTTAAATTTGCTGATGGATTTCCTCCAGTCTGTAGACAGGACAGGTGGTCATTTATTTTTATGGCTGACTGGGCATCTTCTCAAATGAAATCAATGGCCCACCTTTCAGAGGAAGCCAGAACCCCTCCCAGCCCCCACCCCAATATTCTAATCTACATCTCCAAATCTCAAGAAGAAGGAGCCTAAGACTATGAACCAGAAGCACAGTGTTGCTGATAATAAAGATAAATAAGGGTGAAGCAGATTCCAGTGACTCAGAACATCATGAAAAGCTGATTGTGATTTTAGCTTTCATTCACCTCTCTATGGGAAGAAACATTAAACATATGCAACCAGAAGCAAAATTTATATTATTGGCTAAGCCCCTCCTTTCCTTTGCCATTCCTCTGGTGGCATCCCAGAATCAGCCTCCTCAGTAAGGGCTCCTCTGACATCCTTAAGACTAATAAGCCCTCCTTCCTCACCATTCCCAGTGCATTCTCTCTAGACCATGATCTGGTGTTCCTTCTTACTCATGCGAGTATGCATGCCAGATATTGCCATCATTCTGTGTATTTTCAGGGAAGAGTTGGAATCTCATTCACTTTATCATCCCACAATCACCAGTGTCAGTAAATATTTTTGAATAAATATTTAATCCATCAAAATCTTAAATTTTAATGAACCAGATCTTTTTATTTATTTTGTGCGATATCTTAAGCAAAACCAAACCAAAAAAATTATTTAATGAAAATTGGTGAAAACTGTCTTTAGACCAGTATGTGGGAAGTCAGTCAAAACTGAGTTGGGTGAGGCCGGGAATGGGAAAAATACAGCAGCTAAGAAATCCACCTCAATCTTTTACTCCACTTGACTCCAGCCCCTAATCACCAATTAGGGGGTGATTAGGGGCTGGAGTCAAGCACCTAATCAAGAAAAACCAAAGATTTTTTTTTCAAAAAATAAGAGAGAATGGACTCTAAGATATGACCTCAGAATAGGCATTGATGGGGAAGGAATGAAGGTAGTAGGAGGGGTAAGGATTGAGGCCTGGGAATCTTTGTGTCTGGGTGGAAAGGGCCTAAAGAGAGTCTCTTCATCCAACTTCCATATCTAACAGATAAAAAAAGTGAGGTCCAAAGAGGATAAGTGACTGACTCTGTCATAGAGCATCTGGTCTGCAAAATGAGGATTAGAATTGAGATTAACTGACCCCTTGTGCCAGTTTGAATCTGTTGTGGATCCCAGAAAAGCCATGTCCTTTAATCCTCATTCAATATTGTTGGGTGGAGCTTTTTGATTATCAATGAAGATGTGACCCACCCAATTGTGGGTGGTAACTTTTGATTAGATAGTTTCCACAGAGATGTGTCTCCACCCATTCAAGATGGGGTTGCTTACTGGAGCTCTTTAAGAGGGAAGCATTTTGGAAAAAGCTTTAGAGCCCACACAGTCAGAGATCTTTGGAGATCAAGAAGGAAAGTGCCCCCAGAGGAGCTTCATGAAACAAGAAGCCTGAAGAGAAACATGTTGCCATGTTCTCCATGTGCTTTTCCAGTTGAGAGAGAAACCCTGAAAGTCACCAGTCTCCTTAAACCAAGATATTTTGCCCTGGATGCCTTAGATTGGACATTTCTATAGCCTCGCTTTAATGTGGACATTTTCAGAGCCTTAGAACATTTAAATTTGCAACTAAGAGAACAAGTTGGCAATATCTGGTAAAGTTGCAGGTATACATGCTCTTCAGTCCAATGATTTCACTTCTTGGTATAGAAACTTTTAGATATGTGCACAAGAAAAACTTTTCAATAATGTAAATTACATTAGAAATAACAACCAAACCATAACCCTATTTGAGGTCAAGTTCCCCAGGAAACAGATCCAAGACAGAGATCTATATGCCAGAGAGTTTTAATTAACAGTATCTGTGAGAAGATGAAGAGGTATTGGAGCAGGATGGAGCAGAGGGTAAAGTTGAACTGCAAAGTACAATTGAGGTCTCAACCAATCCCACAGAGAATTCCAGAGCTGCATCTGTCCCTCCAGTGCATCCCAAACTGAGGCAAGAGGGGTCAGGCTTTCATTAACTCTTCATTAACCAGTCACTGACTGGTTGGGAGGAGGTGTAACTTTGGGTGAGCAGCTCCCTCTGGCTGATAGAAATTCCTAATGAAAGACTCAACATTCCCTGTAGCTGGACAAATGAGTATATCTTTTTTTTTTAATTTGCATATGGGCAGGAGGCACCAGGGATCGAACTCCAGACCTCCAGCACGGCAGGTTGGACCTCTGCCTGCTGAGCCACGGCAGCCGCCCAAATGAGTATATCTTGATCCTAAAAGGGGAACTGGGTAGCACACCATAGTACCCACTGTATAACCCCTATACCTCCAAAAATATGCACCCAGAAACTTAAACACACTTCTGAAAAAAATCTTGGATGAAGAAGAAATAAATATGAAAATAACAAATAAAAAAGTAACAACAGAAAACAATATTCTTAAGTCAATGGTAGAGCCCCTAAAAGAAGCCTAAGAAAATGTATAGCCTTAAATGCATTTGATAGATTATCAATATCAATAAATGAACTAATTAAAATCTACAAAAGGGAACAACAAAGTAAACTAAATAAAGTAGAAAGAATTAATGAAGTTAATTAATTTCATTAACTCAGAAGTTGATGAAAGAGAATACTAAAAAAGAGAGAGCTTGATGCATAAAACCAAAAGCTAAGTCTTTGAGAAGAAAAATTAAATAAACAAACAATGTTTCTCATCAGAAAAAGAAAGAATGATACAAATAAATGTAAACAGAAAATCTAAATATGGGCAATACTTCTTTAATTATAAGAGGAAACTGTGTGCAATTTTATGCCACCAAATTTGAAACACAAAAAAATGACGATTTTCTAGGAAAGTTTAAATTATAGCAATCTCAAGAAGAAATAGATACTCCGAATTGACTAGTAACTTTTGGAAAAATTCTACCAAACATTCAAAGAACAGAAATTACCCAATTTATATCAAATGTTGAATAGCATTCAAAAAAAAAAAAATGAAAGCTAGTCAACTCATTTTATGAAGCTACCAGATACCAAAACTGGATAAGAACAACACAAGAAAGTAGAACTATATGTCACTATAAGCCAATATCACCTGTTGTATTAGCTAGGGTTCTCTAGAGAAACAGAATCAGTGGGAGATATCTGTAGATATAAAATTTATTAAAATGTCTCATGTAACCATGGGAATGTAGAATCTGGGGTCTGTAGGGAAGGCCACAAGCTGGCAACTCCAATGTAGGTTCTAGATGAACCCCACAGAAAAGGCTCACTGGCTGAAGTAGGAAGAATGACTGTCTCATCTGAATCCTCCTTAAAAGCATTCCAGTGATTAGATTGTGTCACTCATTGCAGAAAACACTCCCCTTAGCTGACTACAAACAATCGGCTGTGGTTGCAGCCAATGTAGTCATGATTTAAGTCCATGAAATGTCCTCATAGCAACAGACAGGCCAGCACTTGCCTGACCAGATGACTGGGCACCACAACCTGGCTAAACTGACACAAGAACCTGACCATGACACCTGTTAACAGAGATGCAGTAGTCCTAAGTCAAACATTAGCAAATTTACTAGTAGTATATTAAAAACTGGTAAAATATAATCAAAATAGTTTATCTTAGAAGTATAAGAATTGCTCAACTTTTAAATATCTATTAATGTAATCCAATGCATTAAAGGAAAAAGCAATATAATTATTTCAATAGGTGACCCCCCCAAATCAGCATCCACCTATAATTTTGCTTGTTTTTTATGATTCAATGATTACCATGGGTTAGAGTGACTTAGATGACCCAATACAAATGAGCCTTCTGCTATCTTTCTGATTTCATCATTTAACAGAGAATAGCATTTATGGTGACACAATGACTAAAATCTGGGGGGCAGGATTTCAGACAGGAGGGCATGGCAAAGAAGGAGCCAAAAATTCACAGATATTTTTGTGAAATAAAAATTTCACATTGAATCCCTGGCCAGTTCCTAAGGAAAGGCCCCAAAAGACCTAACAGAGAATAGCCTCTGTAGTAGAATGAATTATGTATCCTAGGGAAAAAAAATGTTCTTAATCTTAATCCCATTCCTGCGGGTATGAACCCATTGATAAATAGAACCTCTTAATGATTTTTTTTAGTTAAGGTGTTGCAAGCTGAATCAGGATAGGTCTTAATCCTATTACTGGAAGCCTTATAAAGAGAAGACTACAGAGAATCACCAGAAGCCACAGGCAAACAGAAACCAGAAGTGAAAGAAGAGGATATCACCATATGACACAGGGCAAGATCACAAGCCAAGGAACCTAAGGACCACCAGCAGTCAGTATCAGGATGTCACAGACTTTGAGGAGAAAGCATTGCCTTGCTGAGACCTCAGTTTTGGACTTCTCCCGGCCTTAAAATTGTGAGCCAATAAATTCCTGTTGTTTAAGTCAATGCATTTTGTGATATTCATCATAGCAGCCTGAAAACTAAGATAGGGGCTAAGGGCTGAGCAGAGATTTCAGAGGGCATACTGCTGGGAAAATGTTAAGGTACAGTTCCAACCAAAGTAGAGAGACCCTGGTAAATGTCTCAGACTTTCAGTTGCAACCTGAAAGAAGCCACAGCATACAAATAAGGTCCATGTCATAAAAGTACAGGTTATACACTAAAAATAAGAGAAACTGAAATAAGACCTGCTAATTTTGGTTTCCCAACTACTAAAACAAATACCATACAATAGATTGGCTTAAAAACAGAAATGTATTGGCTCACAGTTTCAGAGCCTAGAAGATTTACTTCCTGCTGGAGGTTGGTGTCTTCTAGCTGGCCAGCAATCTTTGGAGTTCTTTGATTTTTCCATCACATGGCAATGAACATGGTGGTATCTTCTTTCTCTCACAGATTCCATTGACTTTTAGTTTCAGGCTGTTCCCTGTGACTTTGCTGTGTCCAATTTCCTTTGCTTATAAAGTGTTCAGCCATGTTAGATTAAGGCCCACCATCATGCAGTATGGGCACACTTCAGCTAAAACATCTTCAAAGGTCCTACTTACAAATGGATTCAAACCCACAGGACCAGGGGTTGAGACCTGAACATGCCTTTTGTGGGGGATATTATTTAATCTTCAATATCAGCTCTAGTACCAGCCCTTGGTACAAAGACCAAAACCAGTAACTTAGCTGCCTGTCAGAATAAAACTTATTTTTTATAAAAGATGAAAAAATAATCCAGAGGCTCTACAACACACGATCAATATATCTGTCAAGTAAAAAACTACGAGGCATGCAAAGAAAGGGGAAAATATGATCAAAACAACATGAAATGTCAATAAAAATAAGTCCAGAGCTATAAAAATAGGCAGACAAGGACAGGAAAGATGGACAGGATGTATGAAAAGTTTATTTAAGCTCTATCAATTATGAGCTGAGAACTGGTATAAATTACGAGCTGAGAACTGGAATCTATCAAAGAATAAAATAAATGGATATTCTAGAGCTGCAAAATACAATATCTGAAATTAAAAATTCCTTATATGTGAATCAATATACTGAGTAAGTATATATGAAAACAGGAAAACAGATGAATTTTTTTAAATGATCCAAACTGAATTGCACAGAGGAAAAAAAGAGAGTAAAAGAAAAATAACAACAGAATGCATGAGAGGTGCAAGACATAGTCTAGATCTCACACACATGTAAATAGAGTCTCACAAAGAGAAGAGAGAAACAATACTTGAAGAAATAATGTCTGAGAATTTTACAAATCTAATAACAGGGACTCACATATTTAAAAAGCTCAGCAAACCTCACACAGAAATTTTTTTAATTGAAGCAGAATAAAGATCCTCAGGCATATCATAGTCAAATTGCTGAAAAACAAAAATGAATAGAAACTTTTTAAATAGACACATAGACACACACACACAAACAATGTTTAGGGAATAACAATAAAAAGACAGCTGAGTTTAAACTAGAAACCATGGAGGCAAGAATACAATAGAAAGACATCTTTGCAGCATTGAAGCAAAAATACTGCCAATGCAGAATTACATATCCAGCAAAAATATCTTTCAGAAAAGAAGACAAAAGCAGACAGTAGGAAATAATAAAGGTAAGAGCAGAAATCAATGAAATTGAACATGGAAATACAATAGCAATATCAATGAAACAAAAACCTGATTTTTCAAAAATTCAGTAAAATTTATAAAGCTCTAGCAAGACATAAAAATAAACATGCACTTAGACACTTCAACAAAATATTAGCAAATGGAATCCAACAATACATAAAAAGAATTATACAGCATGACCAGCTATGCAAGGATGTTTCAACGTTTGAAAATTAATCAATGTAACCGATCATATCAACAAGTAATAGAAGAGAAATCATATGATCATATCAATTGATGCAGAAAAAGCTTTTAACAAAATTCAATACCCACTCAAGATAAAACTCTCAGCAATTTAGGAATAGAAGGTATGGTGGCTTGAAATTGTATGTACCCCAGAAAATCATGTTCTTAAAGCTAATCCATTTCTGTGAATGTAAACCTGTTATAAATAGGACCTTTTTATTAAGTTGCTTCAGTTAAGGTATGGCCAAGGATGGGTCTCAATTCTTTTACTAGAGTCCTTTATAAATGGGATGGATATATATATAGAAAGAAAGCCATGGAAGCAAGAAGCTGAAAGCACCAAAACCCAGAAGAGAAGAGAGAGACCAACAGACACCACCATGTGTTTGGTCATGTGAAAGAGGAGTCCAAGATCACTAGCAGCTATTCTTTAAGAAGAAAGCATCATCTTGATTTGGGCAGTCTCATAGTCACAAAACTGTAAGCCTGGTAAGCTAATAAATTCCCATTGTTAAAGCCAACCCATTTTATTATAACTTCTTTGAGCAGCTTAGCAAACTAAAACAGAGGGGAACTACCTTAACTTGTTAAAGGACATCTATAAGCCTATATCCAACATCATACTTAATAGTGAATGGACTTCTTTCTCTCTAAGATCAGGAATAAGACAATGATGTCCACATTCACCATTCTTATTCCACATAGTGCTGGGGGTTCTAGTCACTGCAAAAGATGAGAAAGAAAGGAAAGGCATACATGGTGGAAAAAAGAGAAAGAGAAAGAGAGAAAGGGAGGAAGAAAGAGAAAAAGAGGGAGAGGGAGTGAGAGAGAGAGAGAGAAGGAAGAAAGGAAGGCAGGGAGGGAAGGAGGGAGGGAGAAAGGAGAAAGAGAGAGAGAGAAAGGAAAGAAAGACAGAAAGAAAAAAGAAAGAAAGAAAGAATACTATCCCTATTTGCAGAACGCAATGGTCTACATAAAAAATCTGAAAGAATCTACCAAAAAAAACCTCTTCAAATTAATAACTTAACTCTGCAAGGTCACAAGATATAAGATTGACAGCCAAAAATCAGTCATATTTCTATATAACAAAGAACATGTGAGAACCAAAATTAAACACGAAATAAAATTTACAATCATTACAAAGAAAATAAAATTCTTAGGAACAAACATAGAAAATATGTGCAGGAGCTGAATGCTGAAATTACAAAATGTTGATGAAAGAAATCAAAGAAGTCCTAAATAAATGGAATAGACAAACTATGTTCATTGATCACAAGATTCAACAAAGTAAAGATGTCAGTTCTCCTCAAATTGATCTACAGATTTAATGCTCTTCCTACATAAAATCCCAGCAAGATTTTTTATAAACATAGACAAGCTCACTCTAAAATGTATATGGAAAATCATGGGCCCTAAACTAGCTCAAACAATATTTAAAAAGAAGAATAAAGTGGAAAGAATTACTCCACCTGATATTAAGGCCTACTGTAACATTGTAATAATCAAAACAGTATGCTATTGGAGGAGGGACAGACATATAGATCAACGGAACAGAATAATGAACACAGAAAAAGACCCACACAAATATGTTTGCTTGATTTTTGACAAATGAACAAAAATACTTCAATATCCCAGAGCAATTTGGACAGAGAATTAAAAAAGTATTTGCAAGTCCCCTTGGGGGACTGGGGGGAAATGAGGAAATATTCAACTTCCCCATCTGGGGATTCCTTATATTCTCCCAAGCAGTGGGAACAACCAATTCACCAGACTGAGCTCTCAATCTTCAGAAACACCCCTATGAAGCTCATTCCTGCAAAGGAGAAGCTAAGCCTACTGATAATTATGCCTAAGAGTCACCCCCAAGGAAGCCTCTTTTGTTGCTCAGATGTGACCTCTCTCTAAACCAACTCAGCAGGTGAACTCACTGCCCCCCCCCCCACATAGGACATTACTCCCAAGGGTGTAAATCTCCTTGGCAATGTGGGACCTGACTGCCAGAGATGAGCCAAGAGCCAGCATCATGGGAATGAGAAAACCTTCTCGACTAAAAAGGGGAAGAGAGAAATGAGACAAAATAAATTCTCAGTGGCTGAGAGGTTTCAAACACAGTGGGGAAGTTATCCTGGAGGTTATTCTTATGCATGATAAAGATATCCCTTTTTAGTTTATGGTGTATTGGAGTGGCTGGAGGGAAGTACCTGAAACTGTTGAACTGTGTTCCAGTAACCTAGATTCTTGAAGACTATATAACTATGTAACTTTTACAATGTGACTGTGTGATTGTGAAAACCTTGTGCCTGATGCTCCTTTTATCCACGGTATGGACAGATGAGTAAAAAATAATAAGGATAAAGAATAAATAAATAGTAGGGAGGAGATAAAGGGTAAAAATTGAGTAGATTGAAATACTGTGGGTTAATGAAGGCGGGTAAGGGGTATAGGCTGTATGAGTTCTTTTTTCTGGAATGATGCAAATGTTCTAAAAATGATCATGGTGAAGAATATACAAATATGTGATGATATTGTGAGTCATTGGTTGCACAATGTGGTTGGACTGTACATATGTGGATATAGCGCAATAAAAATATTTTTTAAATTAAAAACAAAATAAATAAATACAAACATCTCAATGGAGGAAAGATAGCTTTTTCAATAAATAATACTGGAGAAATTGGGCATCCACAGGAGAAAAAAAAATGAAACCTTTACCTAAACTTCATTCCTTTCACAAAAATTAACTTAAAATGGATCACAGATTTACATGTAAAATGAAAACTATGAAACTTTCAGAGTTTAGAGCTAGAAAAATAGTTTTTAGAGTTGATATCAAAAGCACTATCCATGAAAGGAAAAAACTGATAAATTGGACATCATTAAAATGAAAAACTTTTGCTTTGCAAATGACCCTGTTAAGAGGATGAAGAAACCAGCTATGGATTGGCAGAAAAATTTACAAACTATATATCCTGCAAAGACTAGTATCTAGAATATATAGAGACCTCTCAAAAGTCAACAATAAAAAAGCAAACACTCCGATTAGAACATGAAATCACATTTCACTAAAGAGGATATGCAAATAATAACATTGATAATAATATAATAATAATCACAAATAAGTGCATGATTAGCCATTAGGGAAATGCAAGATAAAATCACAATGAAGTATCACTATGCACCTTTCAGAATAGCTAAAATTAAAATCAGCAACAATGCTAAAAAGCAGTAAGGATGTGGAGAAACTAGTTCACTCATACATTGCTGGTGGGAATTGAAAATATGAACGCTATTCTGAAAAAAAAAGGGGCAGTTTCATATAAAACTAAACATGCAACTACCCAGCAGCAATTGTACTATTGGACATTTATCCCAGAGAAAGGACAACTTAGGTTCACACAAAAACCTGTACACAAATGTCCATAGCAGCTTTATTTATAATAGCCAAAAACCACCCAGACATCCTTTAAACAGGTGGATGGTTATGCAAACTGTGGTAACATATCAGTACTACATAACAGCATTCAGCAATAAAAAGGAATGCACTACTGATACACACAACTTGGATGAATCTCAAGGGAATTATGCTCAAAGAAAGAAGCCAATCCAAAAGTGGCATATTGTATGATTTCATTTACATAATATTCTTTTGAATAATAGAAATATGGAACAGATTAGTGGTTGCTAAGGATCAAAGACAGGGAGGAGGGGAAGGAAGAGGGATGTGACCATAAAAATGCAAACCAAAGAATCCTTGTGGTGATGAAACTATTCTGTACCTTGACTGTATCAATGTCAATATCCTGGTTGTGATATTTTA
This sequence comes from Myrmecophaga tridactyla, assembly GCA_004026745.1. NCBI lineage: Eukaryota > Metazoa > Chordata > Mammalia > Pilosa > Myrmecophagidae > Myrmecophaga > Myrmecophaga tridactyla. Next base: position 57,835 of record PVIY010010447.1, read on the forward strand.
TTAGTTTGCAAGATTCTACCTTTGGGAGGAAATGGGTAGAGGATACACCAGATCTTTCTGTGCTAATTTCTTACAACTTCATGTGAATCTACAATTCTCTCAAAATAAAAATTACCTTTAAAAAAATAAAGGCAAAAGAGATATTTTTGGACAACCCTAAGATGAGCAGCACTTCTGCTACATGAGACACTAAAGGAAGTTTTTTGGGATTAAATTATCCCAGTGGAAATGTAGAAGTGAAAGAAGAAATGAAAAATACCAGAAAAGGTAAATATGTGGGTAAATATAGAAGGCATTTTAAAGCAAGAATAACTACAATGTCCAAAATAACAAACAGCAACAACAGATATATCCCATAATTCAGGAATTCCACCCCCCAATTTTGCCTTATAGAAACATATACACGCACAAAAGGAATCATGTACAAGGATGTCCGTTGCAGCTTTGTGAGTAATAGCCACAAACTGAAAACAATATGACCATCCATCAATAGGAAATGGAAAAAAAAAAAAAAACCTGTTATACAATGACATAATATGCAGTAGTTAAAATAACGGTAATCTACATGTGCTAATATGGAAAGGGATTTTAAAAAGCAAGCCATAGAAATATATGTCCTGTGCTGGAGAAGTCACAGATACATGCTCAGTGGCCATCTCTCAGCCCCCACTTGCTCCCCTGCCTCCTTTTCTATTCGCGTGCAGATGTTTCCATTCCACAGCCCATGGAGATATTAAGTTTAATACAAAGCCCTGACCGTAACTTACATCCAGAACCTGGGAACAAGCAGCTCCAGATGCTTCTCAGGGTGGGGACTTTCAGTGGCACAGCCCTCTCCCTCTGGGGTAGATGAATATGCAACACTCAAGCAGCACAGGGGCTCGCATCTCCAACGCAAAGTGGGGTATGCAGAGCTGCCGTCCACCAACCAAGACCTGAGCAGTTGACCTTCCTGCGAGACCAGCTACAATGGGTTGCTTCCCCCGCTCTTTTAGATCCCTTGTGCTGTGTAAGTGATAGAGCAGTCATTTCCTGAAAGTTTCTGGTGTGCATCAGGTAGCAACTGCTCCACATACAGTATGGTACCATGCATGTAAAAAAAAGCTACAAATTTTCTAGAGTATGTACAAATGCATATAGGTAACTCTTTTGAGCACTTACTGTATGCCAGGCATTGTTCTAAGTGCTTTGCATAAATTAACTCATTTAGTCCTCATGTAACACTGTCAACTAAGTGCTATTACTGTCCTCATTTTTGCAGGTGCAGAAATTGACACACAGAGTTAAATGACCTGCCTAAATCACTCAGCTGGCAAGTGACAGGGCCACGATTCAACACCAAGCATATCAGCTCCAGAGTCTGTGGTCTAACCGCTCTGCTGTGCCACCTCTCCAACAACACCCAGGAAAAGGGCTTAAAAGATACACTCCAAATTTTTAACAGTGGCTGCTTCTAGCAAGAAGAATGGAGTTGGCGTGGTACTCCAGGGGAGCTTCAACTTTGTTTGTACTGTTTGAATGTTTGACAATAGGAAACTCGGGTATTAGTTAGGAATTTTAAAATGACATAAAATTTAAAGAAAAGTGGTGAAACTTATTAGAATAAAAGTTAAGAATAAATTAAAGGGTAGAAGTTTAATTTTTAGTGGTAGTCTCACTCTACACTAAGAATAAGGCCTGTACATAGAGTTGTATATGCATGTACATCCACACACAAAAGCAATTTGCAAAATGGTTTCAAGAAATACATTTACTATTATAAAAATAATTCATCAAGTAAGAGATAAAACATCTTCAAAAATTAAAAATTCACCAAGCAGGAATGTGGTTCAAGATGCCAAGAGTCTTACAAATATTTTCATATCTAGGAATGTGGGAACTGATATGGGCCTCAGACTATACCTTTTGTGTATGTCAAGAGTTTAGCGTATTAAAAATGTATACAAACCCAGCAAAGACATTCTTGATCCAATTGTTCCTTGAAGTAGACAAACAGATATTGCATTAAAATCATCCTACCCCAAAATCAGTAATTTTTTTAAATGTATCTTATTTTAAAATATAATATATATACAAAGCAAAGAAAGAAAGAAGCAATAATTTTCAAAGCCACTTCAACAAGTAGTTACAGAACAGATCCCAGAGTTTGTCATATGCTACCACTTCACCATCTCAAATTTTTCCTTTTGGCTGCTCCAAAATACTGGAGGCTAGAAGGAATATTATTATACTGATTCAGCAGTCATACTGAAAATCCTATTTTCTCTATTATACTCCTCCTTCTCCTCTGATACCTCTCTCCATCTATAGCAATCTTTAGGCAATGCCTGTTCTGACTTTTTCATGTTGAGAAGAGGTCTCGATACTAAAGCATAAGGAGATGTAACCAACTGATAATCTTGGAGAGGTTAGTCCCTCTGGGTTTCAGGATTTATCTGACCTAGAAACCCTCCAGAAATTATAGGTTCCAGGGATGCAAACTTAGCACATGAAACCTTTATAGACTCTCAGTTCGAACCCTAGGTTTTCTTACAGTCAACAAGAGTGATGTTAGTTGGGGTTTAGCAAACTATAGCAATTAGCACTATCTAACTGAAGCTTGCATAAAAATAGCCTCCAGAACAGTCTTTTGACTCTATTTGATCTCTCTTGGCCACCGGTGCCTTATTTTGTTACATTTCTTTCCCCCTTTTTGGTCTGGAAGGGGTTGTCAATCCCACAATGCCAGGGCCAGATTCATCCATAGAAGTCACACTCCACATTGTCAGGGAGATATTTACCACTGAATGTCATGTCCCAGTAGCAGGGAGGGTAATGTGAACCAGTTATTCTTAATACATCTAAAGTTCACCACATGCTTGTTCACTTTACTCAAAAAGGGGTTCAACTGGTTCCTACTTAACCTGAACTGTACCGAGGAAATCAGTAATTAGGCTGAACTCTGATGAGATGGTTGGTTGCAGAACTGAGTTTTCAAGTCAGCCATGCATAACCAGGTGAAAGGCAAACTGCGTCTCTGAGAGGCTGTCTGGGAAGCACTAATAAGTTAACTAGGGAGGCAGAAGATCCCTAGAAGGGATTCATTAGCTCCACAAGCCCCAGAAGCCAACCAGTCAAAAGGAACCAGAGGAGCCAGTGGGTCCTGGTGGAATCTTCAGAGTGCAGGTCAGCCAGCTGACCCGAGGTCCTGGACTGCCAAGGCTCACACCGAGCTGGGAGTTTCTCATTCAGGGCTCAGGAGTCCAGCAGGCACAGCCTTGAATAAAAAATGGACAGCTAGAAAGGATGAAGCAATTATATCAAAGACTCTTAGGGTTGGATCAGACCCTGAGAACTGATTTAACTCTTCCCCTCCAGCCCTCATACATTTAGGATAATCTCTCCCTACCTCCACCCTTCACAAATCATGACTATTATTTTAGAGGAAGTACTCCACAACCCCCCTCTGTCAAGATGCTCTCTCTGAACTCTGTGCCAAATTCCCTCTGATATTTTGAAACTTATTCTCTCCCTAGAAGTGCTAGAGATGAAATATAAGGCCCCAAAAAAATATTCACAAACTTTCTTGGGCAAAAAAGAGATTCATACCCACTTGAAGAAACTACATACAGAATATTGTTTTAACAAAATGGTGGGATGAGGGATAGATAAAGAAAGGAAGATGAGTTGTAATGTTAGAAACAGAGTTCTTGCATGATTCTTTTGGGTGAATTTTATGGTATATTTCAGTAATTATTTACAGAATAGCATCAGCTTCATAGAAAATTTTAGTAAGCAAGGAAAGTTAAATTACCCATTGCTCACTAATGTATCTATAACTGATGAAAGTGTATAAATCCATATAAACAATCCATTTACCTAGACCATGAGTTTTACCAGGAGCTTCATGCAGCAGGTGGGAGAGGAGAGTATGCCAGGAACAGAGGACCTACATAGGGGGTTGGAATCAGGATGCCAAAAGAAAGGTGTTAAACTAAGATATGCACAGGACAGACATCAGAATCAAAGTGTTCAGTTGCCAAATAGGTGATATCATTATGCTTCTTAGGAGGCCTATCCAGAATGAAGCAGGACACAGCCAGGTCCAACCTCCACAACTAGACAGGGAGCCAAGCTTCCAGATTCAAGGGGACCAAGGCAGAAGCTACACAAGAAGACATGTTGTGGGGGAGAAACACGACATGCCAAACACTGAGTGCAAAACTAATTTCAAACTCCATCTACTGGTCAGAAAAGGGTGCTTATTATATATTCAGACTTGGTCCTGAGTCTACAGATTTGATGATGGCAGATGCTTGATGAGACTGAAGCAGGAGGGACTGGTTATGAGGGAATCCATTGTGAGGAGATTATTATCAAGTGGCAAAGAGTCTCATATGCACACAGACTGCATGTTAGAAATGATTTTGTTCAGTGCTTTGGACTTTGGGTTAAGATCCATTAGTAGATAATGAAATTTAGCAACTCTCAACCCAGCAGCCTTTCATTATTGGTGTTGTGACTAGGATGGATGGGATGGAATAAAATGGAACGAGTGGCATGGCATGGCGTGGCATAGACTGGCACAGAATGGGATGGCACCAAATGCATTGTATTAGTAAGACTAAGTATCGGTTCATACTATGTGTGTGTGTGAGAGAGAGAAAGAGAGAGATGTGATGTGATGTTTTGTGATGTGATCTGTGATATGATGTGATAGAAAGTAATTCCCACTACGACTCATGGTCAAAAATTTGGAAAGCCACTGAACAAGCCAGCTCCTTTTGTTTTACAGATAGGTAAATTAAGGACCAAGGAGTCCTTAATTTACAAGGAGTAAAAGGCAACATAGAGGGTTGAACAACTAGATGGTGGTAAAGCTGGAACAAAATCCAGATTTCCTAGTCAGGGCCCTTCTGCCATACCCAACTACAAGTATCATGTTTTCTTAATTAAAAAATCAGGAAGCATGACACATTAAATACTCTTACTAGATCTCAAATAAATGCTCTTACTAGACATTAAATAAAATTTCATTTTGTTGTGTGTCTAACACATTATGCCAATTGAACAAGAATAAAACTGTACAGAAATAGGACTTCCTTAGAAAATTCTCGGCAATATGGTTACCACATCTATAGTCTAAAGCCTATTTCACCCACAAAACAAAAAACTGAACCTGCAATTTAGGTACACAAATGCTAGGTAGCATTTCACAGCAATACATTCTGAGCAATAAGGCTTAAATGTTTCCTCTTTCAATAAAACAATACAATTTAATATTAAAATTGATAAATAAAACTTAATTCCAAAATAGATCATTTTAAAGCAAAAATAATAATAATTTAAAATCCTAGGGTATAATTTAGTAGCCTTCTCTTTGATTCTTAATGCAGTTTTTATCAGTTCACCCTGAATTTTAAATTAGTCAAAAAAAAAACAAAAAAACCCTGTCCCCTGCCGTTGGTTTATCCTCAATTCTTAGATTTCCTTGACAGCAAGCTCCCAGGGCCACTCAGCTCCCAGGACCCTAATACAAAGCCATATCGTTTCTAAACATAGGAGATTATTAAATGGATGAACTTTGTTTATTCAACATTCCTGCTCTCAAAGTCTTTCTTCTTTCCATTTCACTGAACAGAAGGAAGAGACAGAAAGAGCGGAAGCATCTGGGTGATATAAGGTCATAAATGCCTCTCAGGCTGTGACTCCCCAATACTTTTCTACTTAATCATTTTTTATTCTTCTCCAACCTCCAATTTTTCCCTACTTGGATTTGTACTCGATTTGTTTACTTATATTTGCCTCAAAAGCTGTACCCTTTACTAAGTCTTTACACTAGTATCCAATATGACTCTCCAAACAATCCTGGGTACAAGGCAGAAAAGGTATTCTTATCCCCCATTTACATATGAAAAATTTAAGGTTCAGAAAGATGAAATGACTTTCCCATGTCTCACCACTAAGTAAAATTGCAAAGTCAGAGTCTGTGACTACTAGCCCAGCATTTTTTTCTATTTTTTTTTTAATTAATAGACAGAAACTACACAGTAGTTCAAACAAGAAGGAATATAAAGAATTATTAACTAGTAATGGGGAATTAATTCCTAAGGGGTAAAGAGAACTCTGAAGAATAAAGAAATTGCAGATTTAGGGAGCAGTCTCTACCTCTAAGGCTGAGGCGGGCATCTAAATAGGAAGCCATCCTGAGCTGAAGGCCAGAGCTTGTGGGGAGGGTGTAGCTGTGGCCCTCTGGATGGTGGAGGAGTTCACTGGAGTGCTGCACAATGGAGCCGGAGGACATGAAACAGTTTGCTGGGGGTGGGGGTGGAGGTGGGTGAAACAATGCGATCCCCTGGAACACCATCTACTGGGTTGTCAGCAAATCTTACTAGACTGTGAGCACCACTGACTAAGCCACGGGTCACCGACCACAGGTCGGGAGCTAGAAGGAAGTTGTCCATCAGAACCATGAAGAGAGGCTCCTGCTCCTGCAGTGCCCTTTTGGTTCCCTCTACTAACAAGGCTCTTCATGTAACAGCTGGCAAATGGAAAATATGACCAGGTCCTGCTCCAGTACCACAGAGTTGGCCAGAGAAGGGTGGGATTTGGAACTGAGAGGCAATAAATTGAGAAATGATTATTTACCAATCCAAATGTGAGTGACATCTGACACATAGGAACACACCTGTACTTTCTTGAAAAGGCAATTTATAAATGCTTATTTCTCTGGAACCTGAGGATTATTCCAGCAACAATGGAAAACAGTGTTTCCTTTCACATGAATATACCATGAGGTGTCATAAAAGTATTAAAACAAACATGGGAATTATAGAAACTAATTCAGGTTAACCTTAAAGGAAGAGGTGGAGGAGTTATCAGGAAGGGGTATTCAGAGGGTCTTCAACTGTGTTGAAGCAGTAGGGGTTCATGGGTGTTTGTTATATTATTCTCATCTATTCCTTTTTTGCATGTCTGAAATATTTCATGACAAAGACAAAAGAATAAAATGTAAAAGTATAAATAAAATATTTAAAAATATGAAACAAAGATTCAGAATTGTTTCTTAGAGTTGAATAATTTTCCTTATTGTCTCCTTCTTAATCTCTTTAGTCGCTTCTATTTCTTGTCCTGTTCTTTAAAAACTGGTCTTCCTCAAGGTTCTGTCCTGGGCCCTTCTCTCTGCTTATTTTCCACTCTCCCTGGGTAACCTTATCTAATTCCAAGATTTCCTTCCACGGGTGAACAGCAACCAAATTTTGTATTTCTCACCTGGATAGGGCTCCTGAGCTAGAACCCTGTAGTGATTTGAAGTTGTAGACAGGTTCTTAAATCTAATCATCCCTGTGTGTGAACCCATTGTAAGTAGGATCTTTTGATGAAACTGTTTCAGTTAAGGTGTGCCCCTCATCAGTTAGGATGGGTCTTAGCCCTATTACTGGAGTCCTTTATAAGGGAACGAAATCTAGGCATAGTGTGAGAGAAAGCCAAGTGTGAAGTAAGAAGCTAAAATCAACAAAACCTGGAAGAAAAGAATGAGGCCAGGAGATGCCACCATGTGCCTCACCATGTGACAGAGGAGTCAAGGATTGTGAGCAGCTGGCCTTCAGGAAGACAATCTCATTGGCAGGCGGTCTTTGGGAAGTGAACATTGTCTTGTGGTTGCCTTATTTTCCCATGAATGAATATATTCTCATCAATTAACCCAACACATTTCATGGTATTTGCCTTGAGCAGCCTTGGAAACTAAAACAGATTTTGGTACCAGGAGTGGGGTGTTGCTATGCAAATGCCAAAACTGTGGAAATGGCTTTGAAATTGGGTAACGGATAAAAGCTGAAAGAAATATGAGGTGCTTGATAGAAATGGCCAGGATTGTTTTGAAGAGACTGTTGGTAAAATATGGATGTTAAAGTTACTTCTGAAAAGGCCTTAGACAGAAATGATGAATGTGTTATTGGAAACTGGAGAAAGGTAATCCTTGTTTTAAAGTGGCAGAGAACTTGGTAAAATTGAGTTCTGATGTTGAATGGAAGGCAGAATTTGAGAGTGATGAAATTGGATATTTAATTGGGGCAATTTCCAAGCTAAGCATGGAAAAAGCCTGGTTTCTCCTTGCAGCTCATAGTAAAATGTGAGAGGAAAGGGATAAACTGAGAACTGAACTCCTGGGCACAAAGAAACCAGAATTGATGGTTCAGAAGATTCTGTGTTTCAGGAAAGTGAGTCTCCGTTTAACTGAACATGGAACCAGTCAGCCATTTCAGTGTTGGAAATGCAGTTATCCTGGATGGATCCATGGAAAGTCCTGCTGTCTGATGGCTTGGACTTCTGTGTACTACATGCAAAATGGACTCTTTTTTGTAAGATCTGCATGAACAGAACCACAGTCAACCTGGAATAGAATGGACAGAAAAGTTACGGATTGAAGAAAAAGGTCAAAGACCATTGAAGCTGAGGTCCTGAAGACATTTTTCAGGCTGAGAGCATGGACCCACCCAGATATGTCACAAGGGTGAGTCTACCCCAGTGTTTGGAGAAGGAGAGAAGAGTGCTTCCACCTCAGTGCTCAAGGAAGGTGGAGCCTGTGCCAGCATTCAGTGTTCGAGAGCATGGCTGCTGGGCAAGCTCTTAAAGGGGTGAGGATACCACTCCATCAGGCAAAAACGTTAAAACATCATTCCATAAATGATTCTCAGACCCAAAAATCCAATAGACTATGCCCTATTGGGCTTCAGAATTGTTTTGGACCCATGACCCTTGTTTTCTTTCCAATTTCTCCCTTTACGGGATGGAAATGTTTATCTTATGTCCTCTATTGTATTTAGGAAACAGATAACTTGTTCTCTAGGTTTCACAGGTTCACAGATGGACTGGAATTATGTCCCATACCCATAATCAATTTAATGAGACTTTGTACTTAGCACTGTCACAGATATGACTCTAAGATTTGGGGATATTGTGATTAAGCGAATATATTTTGCGTGTAGAAGGAATATGTCTTTTGGGGGTTCCAGAGGGTGAAATGTGATGGCCGGAAGCTATATGCACCCCAGAAAAATCTGTTCTTATATCTAATCCATTCCTGAAGGTGTCAACTCATTGTAAGTAGGATCTTTTAATGAGAATGTTTCAGTTAACATGTGTTCCACATCAGTCATGATGAGTCTTAATCCCATAACTGGAGTCCTTTATAAGGGAATGAAATTCAGACAAAGAGTGAGGAAAATCCAAGGAAGCAAGAAGCTGCAATCAACAAAACCTGGAAGAGAAGGGAGAGACTGGCAGATGCCTCCCTGTGCCTTGCCCTGTGGCAGAGGAGCCAAGGATCACTGACAGCATTTTTTGGGAAGAAAGCATCACCTTGTTAAAACCTTGATTTGGGCATTTTTCCAGCCTCAAAACCATGAGCAAATAAATGCTCACTGTTTAACCTGATCTATTTCATGGTATTTGTTTTGAGCAGCCTAGGAAATGAAAACAGAACCCTTGCCATTCAGTCAGCTGCTTATTTCACCTGCAGTCCACTGCTTATTTGACCTCTCAATCTGGATGGGCTACAGGTACCTGATATTCCATATGTCCAGGCTGAACTCAGTATCTTTTCTTCTAAATTTATCCCTCATTTGTTCCCATTGGTAGCTAGCACCGCCATTCACTCAGTTGCTTAAACTAGGAATTCAGGTACTCAACAAATTCAACCATCAAGTTCTATCAAGTCCACTTTTTGATGTTCTCTGAAACTGATTTGCTTCTCTGTACACCCACTATGGATTTCCTGACTAAGATCGCCAGTTGCTCAGCTATATCACGGTACTTCTCCTACTGCCTCCTTCCTGTGCCACTCAAACCCAGTGCCACCCTCGAGTCAGACAGAACCAGATTAAGAGACCCATTGGCTAGGAAGTTCCCTGGGGCACCATCAGACACTGTGAAGCATTGCTCAAGTAGATCAGATACCTGGTTCCTATGTGTGACTTAAATCAACTGACAAAATGTAAAATTGTCCCAATCCAGAGTAGATGGTAGCTCCATCGGTGCCAGCCCAGCTCTGCTATGTATTTTTGGTAGGCACGTGGTATGTTGCTTGGTGCAAGTCCAAGCCACATGACCCACCGGGGACCAGGCAGATGACAAGCATCTGAAGTCAGCCATCTCTGCCTGCAGAGGTTTTGAAACTGAGTTATTTATAGTGCAGTTCTGATTAGCAAACAAGTGATTTATTTTATTTAAATATGGAGCCTTTTATTATGCCTCACAAGAAATTGTTTCATTCAGAAAATCACACTCACATATCCAAAAGAAGATGACTAAAGAAAGGAAAAGAACTTAGAAGAGAGGCAACCCTTTTGTCTAAATGAAAGCCAGAAAAAAAATTTTTTTAATATTTTTAATAAGCCACATTCATGTAAGCATCTCCTGTGTGTGACTAACAACTTCCAGGTATAATTGACAGAAAGCCTGTGTAGTAAAAGTTAAACCAAATATGTTAAAATGTGATGTTCCATTCAGGAGAAAAAAAATGACTCTGTACACACACACAAAAAAACTGATTTTGTACACAAAAAGACAAAAAAAATTATTAATGGAAAATCAGTTTCTCCTTATCCTCTAATAATAAATGTGAAATGAATAATATTTTAAAATAGCCTCTTGAAGAGGTGTCAGGACACTGAGATGACAATTTCCCTCAGGCTTTTCAGCCAGAGAGGTCAGAATAATATCCAAGGTCCATAGCCATGAGACCCTTCATGAGCTCGGTCCCCCGCCCGGTCCCTGGACCTCCAGCCTCTCCTCTCTCCTTCAGCTT